>MU224331.1:3198789-3240598 GCA_018584345.1 Thuja plicata | reverse complement strand
GGCATTCAAAAATCAAAGCAAACAAACAAACGTCAGCAAACTGAGGATTGCAAGGGAAGTGTTTGACAAAATTCTTAAGGCAGAAAAACAGGGATAAAACATCAAATTTGTCAAGGCACTTTACAGTCCCCATATTAATAAAGTTAAATACATTAATTTAACTTTATAATTTAATTTTATTGATAATTAAATAATTAATATCAAATGTTCATTCAAATCTCAAGACGATATTAAACAATTACCGTTGACATGATACCATCCAAAAATCACTTGATGTTACTAATCTGGCCCAACTGACTTACTATAAATAGCAAGTATCACAAAACCACACCAAAATACCTCGGATTTGCCTGCAATTGAAACTGTCTAGGCCAAATGTCCTCAAGATCCCTTAAATGTCCTAGTTAGCCTAAGATATTATGGAGAAATAGGCTAACGACAACCTCATACTTCATATGCTAGAAAGGGGACATTATAGTTTCTAAGAAATTTATGATATGATTTGCTATGAGGAATATGCTATGATGGGTGGATTCAAATAATAATGATGTTGTGATTTATTGATCTAAATATTATGATGTTTTATTAATGGATTGTATATCATCATAATTTCTTGTTCCTTAATATTACAATATCAATTTTTAGTAGTGCTACTTGGAAATGCGTTTCCACCTGTAAGTCACGTTTCAAAAACGGAAATAGTTTTGGGGATGTAGGGATGACCGTAAACGTTTCCAAGCTGTCTTTAATAGAGCAAAATTTTTGAAAACCGTCCTCAAAACTTGGGAATGGTCAACGAAGTTTCCGATTTGAGTTGCTTTTTCGACAGTAGAAGGTTGTAAAAACTAAATTTTATAAATATTTGCAAATTTTCTAATGTCTTACACAGGCCCCACAACCTCATGGCAACCCTAAAGATTATTAAAATATGTTATAATGTTAAAAGTTAATGTGTTTCGTATTTACTACTTTTTTGTGTTTGCCTTTGATGCGGTCGATGTTCATTTCTGCCATTTCTGAGTTTATTTCTGGTTGGGGTTTGTAGAGAGGAAGAGAAACGTCATTTTCGAGTTTGAAAATGCATTTGTAGAGAGGGGTTCGCGTTGTAGTTTGTAGTTTGGAGAGAGGAATTCAAAGCCCGTGTGAGAAAGGAGGATTTCAACATCGTCATTCACATTGGAAATAGAGACTTTCAGTTAGAGATATATCCTTAGAAAATACATCTTTAGAGGTAAACTACTAAATCGGTTTTAAGCCTAGTTAGTGGAATTAGATAATTGGTTAATGGTTTTGTTTTACATTTTAATTTTTTTTTCATAGTTTCAAGGAAATAAAATAAAGGGTTTGGTTTTCTTTTCTTTTCCTTATATTTCAGATTTTTCAATTTTGAGCTTGCATTATACAGTACTCATTAAACATGAGTAGCAACAATAGTAGTGATGGTGGTGATGAAGAATGTCAAGGGGAAGAAGTTGCAATTGGGGTCGGTAGTGGAAGTGCTGAGGGTGAATCAAAACATGAACGTAAAATTTGAAATCCCTTCAACTGTCTTAAAAGAGTTTGTACAAGGCCCTTTTAAGCCTAAAAAACCTCTACTTTGCCTTGTTCATCCAACATATGTCGAAAAAAAAAATTCGGGTGGAAGTAGGGTGTATAGTTGTCATGTATGCGAAGGTGAAATTAGAGGGAGCTACACAAGGGTGTAGTCTCATTTCTTGGGTGTCACAGACAAAGGAGTTAAAAATTTGTGAAAATTTAAAGGAGGATGCAAAAATAGAGTGTATAGATTACACATGGAGGTTGTGTGCAAGTCTAAAGGTTTGCCTTTCGTAATGCCTTAGCCCTCACAACCATCTACTCATAGTCTTCATCCTATGTCATCTAGTGGTAGTGCCATTCATAGTGTGGGAGCCAAAAAAATGAAAAAGGAAAGAGGAAGGCTAGTGACAGTGGGCAGCCAGGGTCAGTTACAAATTTGTTCAATGCACAGGCACAAAAATTGACAGAGAGTTCCATTGCTGATTTTTTTTTTGCCCATGCCATCCCATTTCATGTGGCCCATTGTCCTTTCTTCGAGAAAATGATCAAAGATGTAGATAATATTGGTCCCTCTTTTGTACCCTCATGAGATTATAAACTACGCACTACCCTTCTTGACAAAGCATATTCAAAGGTGAGTTTGGTGATGGAGGATATGGCGTACTTGGATGAAGAGTGGTTGTTCCATTGTGATGGATGGGTGGACCGATATTAGTCATCGACCACTCATCAACATCATGGTCACATGCATAGCTGACTCTTATTTTCATAGAGCCGTCGATTGTTCAGGGAAATGCAAGGATGCAAATTTTCAGTTTAGCATTCTGAGAGAGGCCATAGAGGAGGTTGGGCCCTCAAATGTTGTTCAAGTGATCACTAATTCAACACGTGTGTGAATTAGCTGGTTTGATGGTGGAGGGTGTTTACAAGCATATCTTTTGGACTCCATGTTGTGTTCATGCATTGAACAATGCATTGGAGGACATGGGTAAAATGTTTTGGGCAAAGGAAGTGGTGACACAAGGTAGAGATATTCAAATGTTGATTTGTAACCACCACACCTCGCTCTCTTTAGGATGTTTTCAGAAAACGAATTTCTCAAACATGTTGAGACAAGATATGCCAGTTACTACATTTTGTTAGAGAGGATGGTTAAGATGCATGATGCTCTACAAATGATGGTAGTGAATTCAGAGTGGAATAGATGGCCTACTGCAAACACTCCTGAAGGAATAACCATCAAACGGAGGATCCTTGATGACGATTGGTGGTCCAATGTCAAGTAAGACGTTGATTCTCATATTTAATTAAAATAAGAAATATCTCTCTAGGACATTTTCAAAGAATGAATTTCTCAAACATGTTGAGACAAGATATGCCAGTTACTACATTTTGTTAGAGAGGATGGTTGAGATGCATGATGCTCTACAAGTGATGGTAGTGAATTCAAAGTGGAATAGATGGCCTACTGCAAACACTCCTGAAGGAAAAACCATCAAACAGAGGATCCTTGATGACGATTGGTGGTCCAATGTCAGGTAAGACATTGATTCTCATATTTAATTAAAATCAGAAATTTCTTTCAATTTTCCAATTTTAATTAAAATAATTCTGAGTTTGACATTTTGTTCTTATTCTTATTGCAAATATGTTTGCTCCATCTTCCCTCCTGTTGTGGATGTCATCAGATATGTTGATATAGACTCTCCTAGCCTTGGAGAGATATTGGAGACTATTGACAACATGCTTCAGAAGATGGAGGAGGTAATTTTGGCCTAGGTTAAACATTTGGAGTTATGAGTATATTAGGCCAATTTTCATGCAAGAGGTGGAAAGCTATGAACAGTCCACTTCATATGGCAGCCTTTGCACTAAATCCAAAATGGTATGAGCCTAGTCCCAAAAGGTGTGCTCCTAATGAGGATGATGAGGTGAGATGTGGGATTATAAAGGCCCTTCAAAAGATGTATTCAATTGGGGGTTCTGGTAGACTTCGTGAGAAATGAGTTGCTTTCACAAACCTTGATGGTCCAAACTTTAGTGCACCAGAGGCAAAGATGGATGGAGCAATAATGGCAAATAAATGCCCTATTGGATGGTGGCAATGGCATGGGGTAGATGCACCAGAGTTGAGGACACTTGCAATTTGTCTCCTCTCATAGATTGCTAGTTCCTCTGTTGCAGAGAGGAATTGGTCTACATATAGCTTTATCCACTCCATAAAGTGGAATAGGCTTACCTCTTAATGAGCGGAGAAGTTAGTGGCTGTGCATAGTGTTTTGCAACTTACGGATCGTAAGACTCCAAAGTATTGAGAGACTCTAGCTTTACGGTGGGATGTTGATCCAAAAGATGCCACCCAGGTTGATGAGGACGACACACCACTGAGATTGCTTGGCATTCTATTGGATGATGCAAGCTTTGTGGCTCAGGATGACAGTGACAGTGATGCTGATATGGATCAAGATTAGGGGCATCGACATACCATCTGTTATTTCATTTTGACTTTGAAGTTTCAGACTTTTAATCTTCTGACATTATATGATACATTGATGCAGTGATAATTGAATCTTGATATATGATATGATAGACTTAGATACTTCTAACTCTTTAATTTTTCCTTTTGTTGAAACTTGCAGCCTTTGCACATTTTGATATATGACATGATACTTTTCAATGTTTTCATTGTTTCAATGAATTATATCTATGAATGTATGAAATTGAAATTTGAACTCTCATTTTGATTTGATTCATTTGATGCTATCCTATGTTTGTATTCTGTGACGATTCAATTTGATTCATATGATGCTATGATCTATGATGATTTGATGAATGACATTGGTCACTGATTCAATGATTTTAGATTAATAAATGTTAGAACTTGTTATGTTGCTATGATGAAAGTTACAATGTTATATAATTCATGAATAATGAATATATTTGGAATTTCAGATTTCCATATATGAACGCCGAGTTTCTAGTATGGGGGACATGGAAACGGGTTTCCGGGACGTTTTTTTCCCCGGTGTAGGGGATGGTGGGGGAGCCCTCCCCCACCGTCCCCTACATCAGGGAAAAAAAAGCCGTCCCGAAAACCCGTTTCCATGTCCTGCCTTACTAGAAACACAGGGTAACATAGGTTTTTAGTGAATAATATTGTTTTGCAGGCCTAAAATCAGGAATATCGCAAAAAGGGACTTTGAATTGTGTAAACTTAACCTTCATGTCACTGTTTGAATATGATTAATATATATAAATAGTAATACATGTTGATTTGATATTATTACCGAAAAAAACCAAATTTTTTTGCTCTCATGTCTGGGATTCTGCATATTGCTTTCATTGGTATTGTTGAAGTAAATGCCTGGATGGTAATATTTTTGCTTTTTAGTCAAAGCTTATAAAAGGTGTTTTTGTCCAAAAGACTTTTAGTTGTGCTATTTACAAATCTGATTTCTACTTGTATTTTGTGTTAATTGGGTCAGTGAGATATATACAAAATTCTTGATGAAATGATGATAATATTTAGCACTGGCCTTGTTGATGTGAGTTTTATGCCACTACAGTATGCAGAATTGAACACTATATATTCCAAGATGAAATACAAAATTTTCAACTCTCTTGAATAATGATGCTTATATGCTAAGCAATGTAAATGGATTGTGTGATCAAATGAGACAACCCCAAGGCTTCTTCTTATTGTGGACTTTTACTCAGTTACAATGATGTGATATGCTGGGTATCACAAAGGGACTTACACTGTTCATTTAATGGATATCAACTACTCTTAACTTCTTCCAACCAAACAAACTACAAAGAGACGGGTTGAGAAAGCTATTCTACTCCTAGAATGTAAGACAATGTTGATGATGGGGTGAGCCTCTAACCAATCCTTACTTTGCCTTGTTAACTAGGCATAGGAGGGTGCTATCTTCTAAGGATGCGGGAACGGTTTTCACATTATCAATATTTATTCAAATACCCTATGAAGGCACAATCTAAATGAACATTTCCAATAGAAGTTAAACACTTGCAATTTAGGCCCAGACTAACATTGCACTATTACTTACAATCAACAAGTACCAAAAGGTATGGACACTAGCTCCACCATTAATCATCATTCAACAATATCTTCCATTCAACTACTACTACTACTACTACTACTCAACATGAAATAAAATCTACTCTAAGTGAGGAAATTTAGAAAACATGCAATACTCCAAATGTCACAAGATTCACCATGAAAACAAACAATGAAAGATGAATAATATTGGTAGTATTCTAACAACAATTTCTCCAAGTCTCTCCCTTAGCTAATGTAATTTAATCTAATTCTAATCTCATCTAATGAGTTATAAATGAGAAGGCTTGACCTTTTATAGTTCAATTACAATGAAGGGCCAAGATCAATTCAAGATTTATCCAACAATGCCCTAGTATGCGTAATTGCTATAAGCATTAAATGTTGGCCAATTATAATTGGGCACCACCTTGTGGGCTAATAAGCAAATTACATTGCTTTGAAGGGCCAATAAGAAAATTGGTCAGGTAGAAGCTCATAGAAGAGGGCACCAATTAGTGGGCCAATAATAAAATGCTACATGGGCTTACAACAAATCTTTCTTTAGAAGATAAATAATGTTTTTACTTTTCCCTTTTGGCAAACTCAAAATTTGGACATAATATTGTTGATCTCTCATTAGGACACTTGGCATGATCTGATTGGTTGAAGAAATGAGCGCCACCTCGACAAGCTTATCCTATAGATTTATTAAATACCTCTTGATGATGAGAAAATATCTCAACATTATCAAGCCTTCAATTGTAATGGCTCCTATTCTCAAATTGTTTGATTTTCATGCTGCCTTCTCTACCCTTGGAAATCTTCTCATTGTGTTAGCTCATGAATTTTCTTATACTTGATATTTCGTTGTGTTCATGATGTCGTGATCTTGAAATCTCCTCATTGACATGCTTTCGAATTTGTACTTGACCTTGCACTTGTAGAAGTGGTGTGTGGCATGTTGTTGGACCATCCATTGAACTTGGATTTCTGGAGGAAATTCAAGTTTGCATGAGATTTTCCCTCTGCTTGTAAACTCATTCATGATGTTGTACTCTGACTTGCCTTCTATCTTAGAACATCCTGTAAGGAGCCTGGCTAGCTCTGACTCCAATTCTGTAACAAATTCAATATTTTTTGCCAAATTGAAGAAAAACGTTTGTTTTGAATTCAAGTTTCAATGATCATGTCTTAATCATATGCATTAAATCAAACATTTACATGCCATAAATCCACTCCTCAGAAATGACATCTATTATTTGCATTCAAAGAAAAATCCAATACAATAAAGAAACCTGTTATTTATTGTCTGGTATCCCACGTTGACTGAATATTGCAGGTGCTTACACTTAAACTTTTCCCACGTGCCAAAATGTCTGGACTCCACAGCCAACAGGAAGTAGTTGACTTCCTGCGATTTGTAGCTCCCACGTGATACCAAGGACAAGAGATCGCAGCTAAGGTAAATGGCCCACGCGGTGGTTAAGAGTGTTGTCGTTTTCCAACCCAGCTATGCCGTCACTAAGCAGGCCAATCTCTGCCGCTAGTAATCGACTCGCAACAGCCTGTATCCCGCTCACAACCAATCTGCAAAGCCCACGTGGGCAAATCGACCTCCAGCAAAATGGTCCGATTCACAGCCAGGAAACTATTTAATCCAGCTCTGAATTAATTCCACCATTCCATACAATTGAATCGACCTCTTCAGCAGGCCACAGTTCAATAGCAAATAACAATCTCAGAATTTAATTGCACTCTCAGGAAAAGTATGGAATAGGAAAACTCAGAATGATCCTCCAGCAGTAAGCAAGAATCTCAACAACCTCTGATTCCTCAGCCACATTATAAACAGTAAGGAATATACAACCAATTACTATACCTCAGCAGTAATTGCTTCACAATCTTTAGAATATCTACGATACTTTCAGCTGTAGATGTCAACCCTTATACTTCAGCAAGGGCACCATTCAGATAATCAAGAACAATTCCCAAGACAAAGTTTTATATAAAATTCGATGCCCAACTCCACGAATGAGCCCATATTTATAACACTTTTGTAGCCACAGTTTCCCAAAAGATGCATCAGTTAATCACTCGCTTAAATAACTTCTAAATTATTATAATAATAAAGTATTATTATAATAATGTGGCTTTATTATTAATTAATAACTTATAAGTATTAATTAATAAGTATTAATTAATAAATATGAACTCATGCGATAAATCCCGCATTCACTGCTAGTAATGACTGACTGACATAGCCACCCATTGCACTGCCAAAAATGGCGACTGCCAAAAATAGACTTACTATAAATAGTAAGTCCCCAGCCAAGGAAATTGCACATTGAATACTGGTCTGAAGCACTGACCACTGTCCATACCGCCCTGCCAAGAATAGAAACTGACCAATTGACTTACTAAAAATAGTAAGTCTGCCAATTGGGACCCTCAAAACCAGGCATCAACTCACGAGGGTCGCGATGATGAGCTAACCAAGCCACGACCTGCTAAAAATGGGGTCATCACACATCCTTGCTTATGTTTGAACAACTTGTAGCCTGCTGGTGCATGAAGTCCTCACATTGTACCTTGCTTGAAATTCTTGCCAGTCTTTCCACATTCTTGAATGTCTCCATCCTTAGCTCTTTTGGCCTTTGTCTTTGGATTTTCGCCATCTTTAGATCCAGCCGTGTTCAACCTGCCATACAACATCATATATTATTTTGAACTTTGAAATTTCTTTTAGAGATTGGAAATTTATTGTCAAGAAATGAAATCTAAAACATGATAATTGCACTCTTGCTGTGAACAACTTTCTATCTTAGTCTAAGAGTGAACTCTTTTTCATTTCCTCTCTTAAAATCCGATTCTCAACTCTTGCTGTATATATGAAAATGAGAGGTTTAATTCAATTATCAGCTTGATTGGGTTTGATCTCCTTAAGACATGACTCCTTTATCAGCTCCATTCTTGAATTTTCATCAGCAAAACACATAAGAAACTTACCTTGCTGGTTAATGTCGAAATTCTGGGCATCTAGGGTCTAAGTTCTGTGTGACATCACCCCAAATTCTGATTTTGTTGCCCAGGTCTACAATTCGTACCCCTTGGATTCGATTTTCCTTGAGAATTATGAGGTTTATAGCCTTGTCTTTTATTGATCTTGATGTTGTGGGTCTGATTTTCACCTACTCCCCATGCCTTATTCCCAATTTGAGTTGCTGATATACAGAGAATTGCTCAGTTTGTAAGAAACTCTTCTGTTCTGAATTTGATTACCTGAAGAATCGAATAAGAATGAAATCCTAAACTCCCCCATACAGGCATTTAGGGCCAAGTGGGGTGTCTCAAAATTTGGGCCGACCTGGCTTGGGGAGTTGAGAATATATAAAAAAATTTCAATTTATTTCACTAATCGCAGCCCCTTGATAAATTCATGGCTTTGCACCCTTGACTCGAACCTATTGGCATTTAATTCGTAGCACCTTCCAATTAATAAAATCAATCTCGATTGTGTATTCGATTGCCCTTGATAAATGCTTGCACTTGGCATTTAATGACTTCACTTGTCTGATCTGGAGAGGAAATTCTAATTTGAACTCATTCAATTACTTGGCGATATGTTTAATTCTGGCCCTTCCTATTAAGATCGAGCCCCATCATTTAATTATTTGCCAAGTCATTAAACTCAAAGATCTTATCATTTAATTATATTCCTCTCAATTAGTTCAAACTTTGCAATTTAATTTCATTTTTTCCTCCTTTCATGTAATTCACACCATTGAAATTTGACTCCAGCCTTATTTACAAGATCGAGTCTTCAATAAAATTCACAATTTACAAGCATTTCGGTTAAACTCGATGAGGGCTTGGTTAAAATCGATCACTAATATTGGAGCAGAAATCATCATGGAGTTAGGCAAATACTAGGTCAAAACTCACACCTAGTTAGGTGAACTTAGAATCCAAAAGTGTTAATCGAACTATACATAGGCACAACCACTATGGATGAAGTGGAAACCACCAACTAAGTTAGGCAAAACCATTAAATGTCAAGTGGAAACCACCACCAAGTTAGGCAAAACCACTATGAATGAAGTGGAAACCACCACTAAGCTAGGCAAAACCCTCAAACATCAAGTGGAAACCACCCATGATAGGCAAATTTAAACTCATTTAGTGGAAATCAGACCCGACTTAGGCAAGTACATCCGATGTGAAGTGGAAATCCACATCAACTTAGGCGAATTCAAATATGCTATGTGGAAATTGACACCAACTTAGGCGAACTTGTAAAATTGCAAGTGGAAATTGAGACCGAATAAGGGTCATAGACTAGGAGGCTGGTCGGAAATTAAGCATCAATAAGGATCGTGCCTAATAAAGAGGGCGGAAATCAAGATGATAAGGTGCACGAACAATGGCCAAGGTTGGAATTTAGGCATGAATAAGGTAGGATTGAAGTATAAGTTTCTTATATTTAGTTATTTTATATAAATACTATTAGGATGTTTGAGAGTGGTTTTAGATTCATAGGAGTTATGATGGAGATTTTAGATTTTGGGAGATTCTAAAAAGTTTCAGACTAAGCCAAATTTCAGGAATCAACACGCTTCCATCAGTGTTCTTTTTCAGGTTAAAACTTCATCTCTTTTTGCTTTACATCTTCCACTACACTTTTACACTCTGGTTACAAATCTCTTGACTTTTAATTCCACATCCTTGACTAGCTTGGCCTAGCTCTCATTCATATCCCTAACTGATTTGACTCCCTAGCACGCCAAAGTTGCACAAACTTGACTCTTAGACTTGGGGATTTGAAAATTGCCACTGAGCTAGGACTACCTGTGACAACTACCCTACTGCCAAGAAAAAAGAGGGGGTCTCCATTTGCAATGGGGCAATGGTTTGAAAACCTCACAACAGGCCCCAATATTGTTGAACTCCACTGACAATTCCTACATAATTCAAGCTAACATTTGCTCTCATCTTGTTTGGATCTGTCTCCGACCGTTTATAGACCTATGTTGAAGTGATTTTCCATATAGGGTACCATAAATGAGTATGTTGCTGAATAGTAACTTTGATGGCCCACAAAGCAGCATACACTACCATTAGGCTCACTTTTGATCTTGTTTTCCTTAACAAAAGTTTTTCCTGATTTGCCTTCATCATCGGCATTAACTTTATTGGACTTTGAGAATCTATATAGAAGTGCATTTCATTGTTGATTGTCTCCTCTTTTGTGTGGTTTGTGACTAGTAAGGAAATGGACACTCAAAAGAATTTGAATTTGAGGAACATTATTTTTTGGTCTAATGACAATATGTGAATCCTTGGACATTGTCTCCGCATTGAAGATTATGTTTGGACTTCACATCTTTTCGATTTCCTTCTACACACATTGAGGATTTATGAGATGCAGAATTCATCTCACTAGAACAACTTTCATCATCAAGTTGATCTGACGCACATATACATGTGGAGGAACATCTTTTAGATCATGGCTGCTCCATGCAGAAGCATTGTGAATGTCACGAGTATTTCCATAGTAGCCTTTGCTCTGAAGTTTTGCATTGTGAGTAACGAGCATCCTCAAGTTTTTCCTTGTTATCATTCTGTTTGTAAAGGACTTATTTTTTTCTGGATCATATATCAGTGGGATCAAATCCCTATCTTAACAAGAATAATTTCTCTTGTGCACCTTTTCATTATTTTAACTGCCCACATGCCTCATCATAACTGCCAGACAATCTCCGATGTTTCCTCTGTCTTTGCTTTTGGGGTACTAGATGAAATTTGTGAAATCTTCCCAAAAAGCATTGAAAATTATGGTAATTAATAATGCTATTGGCTCGATTCATCTTCACTTTTTCTTTACGAATTTTTCCTATGTACATCATGATCTGATTTTTTCTTCTCCAAACTTTTAAGGGAGTAATTGTAGTCTTTGCGTTGATATGGATATTTGTCCACAGTCAGGTTTTTGAATAGTTTTTTCTTTCTTAATTATTCAAATATTAACATATAAATCAAGAACAGTATTTGCATTGGTATGGGTATTTGCTCATTGTGAGATGTTCGTATAGTCTTTCCTCAACTATTCAATGTAATTCAAGATTAACTGGCTTGCTAATATTCGATACAAAGCTGTTACTGCAAACTGTGGTTGCAGGTATCTTTTATAGATTCATGGTTGTTATCTCTTAGGCCTATTAAGAGTTTGCTTCTCCGTACATTGCGGAAATCTGAAATAGTTGAGGGTTCTCAAGGTTTTCAAAGACGCATTGTCTATTCATTTGGAGATAATTATGACCTTCGGAAAGAACTCAAGATATTGAATCTTCTAACAGGGTATTATATTTACCGCTCTATGACACATTTTTTGCCTTCTGATAAGACATGGCAATTTATAACACGTTGCACTATTTAGTGTCAAATTGCCAAATATTATAATTTTGTACATAAATTATACTGCTTAAACGATTATCTGTTATACAGGTATATCTTTTTGCTTGACAACAAAGGCAGGATACGTTGGCAAGGTTTTGGGACAGCATCAGATGAAGAGGTATCATCCATGATTACATGTACATCCTGGTTGCTGAAAGAGCAGTGCGAATAGGTGCTGGAATTTTGATTAATTCAGTTCATGCTTCTTATAGGCATAATCATTATTTGACCAATGCAGATGTAGTTTCTATGATCCATTAAATATCAATAGGTAATAGTTTTCTAGAAACGCTAATTTCCTACCCGAAACAAAATTGACAAGCACATTCATTGTTTGCAATTATGGTTTTTATACTACAAATTGCTTGAATGCATTGATGCAGTGCATTTATTCATTATTTTATTTCGAGTGCTCAAGTAATTTTTTTCTTCTTAAGAACGGCTTAGAACAAAACAATAAACATAAACAGTTTTGCGATTTCTATTATTAAGGACGGATATGGGGAGAAGTTTCTCATCTACAATAATGTTTAGTATTGTGGGTTTAAGGTGAGCAGTAATTTTGACGAACAGGTTTCTATGAAAGCAACTTAATATTGTGTGTGGCTGTGTACAGGCACACGTGTGTCATGTTGCATGTGTATGGGAGCCTGCATGTGCACAAGGGCATGTGTGAGTGATTATGTATGTGAGTGGCTGTTAGGTGAGTGAATTTACGTGTGCATGCACATGCCTATGCATAGGTGTGAAAGGAATAGTTTGATGCATGTGTTTATCTGTGTGTCTATACGTGTGCATCTCTGTACATGTGTATATTGGTGTGCATGAGTATGCATGTTTGTCTGGTTGTGTGTGCACATATGAATGCTTGTGGATGTGGGTGCATGCTCATGAGTCAAGGCATGATAATGTCTAATAAGAATGAGAAAAGTGCTTTAAATAACTTTTACCATAATAACTTGAAAAATGAAGCTTTTTATTTATTTATTTATAAACACTCTTCATGATGGTTAAACAAGAATATGAGAAAGTTGTACATGAGTTCAAATTGATTCAACATGGGCGAATACAAAGTATTGTGTAGGCTGCAGAAGAATAGCATCAATTCAAATAGATAAAATAACAATGTTGCATATGGTATTTGACGATAAATGAACTAATAAGTCAAATTTAATCATTTAATTTTTTGCCGGGCCAATACAAAGCATAACAATCGAATGTATATTTTAACATCAAATTCAAGATTGAATTAGTCATCAAATTAATCATAAGCTCACACAATATAGGTGAAGAAAGCTCAAAAGGAAAGAAGATTTTTTCTTCATAATCACTTGATAGGTAATAAATCACTTGATAGGTAATAAAGGTTCTCCTAATAAATCACTTGATAGGTAATAAAGGTTCTTCTCCTATACATTAGGTATTAATATGAACAAGGTTGATTGCTTGCTTTGTAATGCCCCCGTCAAAATAGGATAATAATAAATAGAAATTAAATAATAATTTTTAATAATATTAAACTTAAATAAATAAATAATAATAATAACTATAATATAATTTATTTTTATACAATATAAAAGAATATAATATATTGATTAATATATTGCATATGAAATAATTATTAATAATCAATCACAATATATCATTATTATAATAATAGAACATATATAATATTATTTAAATATATATTAAAACTACACATTATAATATTCTTAATATATATTTAACAATATAAAATTATAATCATGTTAATGATACTGTCAACCATTAAGAAGGGTTGCGATCTTAAATTCACTTCTCTACATGATATTTAACTACGAAGCGATGACATTGAATGGAAAAAAAGGGGGAAACAAATTGAAAAAGAAGAGATTTCAAATGAAGAGATTCTATTATCGTGGACGAGAAGGGAATTGGACATAAGGATCAAGGGGAGCAGTGATCCATAATTATTTCCATCGATCAAGAATTCATTAGCACCGCAAATAATATACATGTGAGTCCCGAACCCTAAACGATACATATATAGACATCATACGTTGATAGTAATGGATGGAATAATTTGTCCATGCGGTACACTAAGACCAAGAAGATAGATAGATTAAATTTTAATGTCCACGAGGCTAAATATAGTCTATGAGACAACAAGGCAACCTAAGCCGACTTCAATAATTCAGTTCGTTTCTTATGCAAGTTGATGATGAGCCCACCTAACTTCTCAATGTACTCCTTCCTGAATAGGTTATGCCAAGAGCTATCATATATAGTATCCGCAAATTTATCCCTGCTGTCCTTGTAGGCTTCCCATTCTAAAATAAAGTGATGTTCGGTTTCCACTTTCTTAGAATTGCAAAACATGCAAATTCTCTCTTTCCAAGCCTCCTTTGGCCTCTTCCAATGCTCGGTCTCACAACGGAGTTGATGAGAGTTGGTTCTTAGCTGAGTAATAAGAATTTGAGCTCTCCAAGAAATGTTGGCTCCTATGTACACTTTTTGGAGTTGATCACATGTAGGGTTGAACTCATTGATATAATATATTTTCTTCCTTCCAATCCCATTTCCCTAATTTCCCTTGTAAAATTTCTCCATAACGAAGACCTTTATTTCTTTGTTATTTGTGGGGCACATATTGAATTGGATATTCTATTTACTCATCCACTTGATGTTTTGTTGCATCCACGTCTTTTTTTGTTTACATAATGTATCATTAAAGACAACGTTAGGCCATCTATCTCCTTCCATTTTTTTGATTATTTTTAGATAGCCTATGAGGTGGACCATAGCAAGTGCCTTGATAAGGGGAGCCCCCATTTCACTTAGCATGATATCATAAGGGACGATAATTTTGATTTTAAATTTGCTTGTGATCAAACGCTTTTGGATTCCCTCGATTTGCTTCCATTGTGCTATTGAAGTGCTGCTGGCCCATAATTCACACCTATAAAGAACAACCATCAACACAAGAAGACCGAACAACGTTTGAATAGTTTTCCAATCCCAAACCTCTGCTTTACGACACTTGTTTTGAAGAGCATAAAATGCCTTCCATCCACCTAATTGTTAGGAATAACAGTCCACAAGCACAACTGAGAGNGGGGGGTGAATCAATTGTGAGACAGATTCTTAAACATTAAACTTTATAAACCAAAACTTCAATTCAAATGATAACACAGTAAATGCCAACATAATGACACAATCCTTGTTGTCGAGGAACCCTGGTGGGAATTAACACCCACAAATGATGTACTAAGAGTATAGTATCCCTGTTAAAAGATTTAGCCCTGTTAGGAGCTTATTACAACATTACAGTACATAGTCCCTGTTAAAGGATAGACCATGTTAGGAGTTAAGAGTAACAATGGGCTCACTGCCCCAGGCACACTGCCCAAAGAAGGTTAAAGCCACCCTCAAGGATTAACAATCCTAGACCATGTTAGGAGTTAAGAGTAACAGTGGGCTCACTGCCCAGGCACACTGCCCAAAGAAGGTTAAAGCCACCCTCAAGGATTAACAATCCGAACAAGTGTATATAAGAAATATACAATCCGATGAACTGTCTGATAGCAACTTTCTTTGCTTGGTAAGTTCCAATGAAGTACTATAATCACAAACTCTGCTCTACATTCAATAGCCAATCAAGCTTCGTAGCTTCCACACTTTTCTGCCTTGTAATTACCTTCTCATCATACCACTATCACATACTACATCTTTTCAAAAGAAAAGATCTCTCATATATACCCTATTACAATAATTGATTAGGTCGGCCAATTAGGATTTCCCAATATACAAATAATTATTTAACCGCTTGCTAAGATACAAAAGGTACCTAAAACAAGTAAACATCAATTACAATATATCAGATATATTCCAAGATCCGCAATCCACACTCGCAATCCACAATACATGTTACAGATCTGAAGTCTGCCCCAAATAGGTCTCCTCTAGAATACATGCCACAACTGACGTCACCCACAATCAAACGACTTGCGATCAACAACAAACATTCCTCAATATGCCTTATGTCATCCCTTAAGCTTGCATAACTTGACATCATTGCCTGTACAATATACCCAAAACACAAAGACTCACTCTGCCAAGCATCACTATCACTGTCCAAAAACCAGTCTTCACTAAAACATTTGTAACATCACCGATATGCAATATTAAGCCAAGTGACCTTAGGAATAAGGTCATCACATATCCTTCTTCATATCCTCATCTTTGCTCATTTTGATTCATTCGTACAGTGTTCGTAGACTTCTGTCAGTTAACATACAATAGTAATAACCAGTTTGTTCACTCCACAGAAACATATGTTGACATCAGTGACAAAACATGAATTCCAACAACATCAGTAGCAGCCAATTCTGATATCATACAACAATCTCCCCCTTTGGCATTGATGGCAACATATGGGAAAATCCATCAACCCAAAAGTGCTCTCTCTCTCAATACAATCTTCTCAATATCCTCAACACAATTCTCCCTAAAATAGTAGGTATTTTCACATAGAATCGCTCCCCCTTTGACAACAATGGAAAAGGGTGTCATAACTCTTCTTGAATCTTTTGTAAGGTGTAGCTTTTTCAAATCTTCATGTCTAACAGCTAGGTGCAAAATCACCCAAATGTGCTTTATAGTGTTCTTGTGATCACTCCCCCCAAGGAGTAGATCCCCCCAAGGAGTAGATCCATACATCAAGTCTAGAAAATGATATAGCTCTTAAAGCCACTGGACATATGCATGCCTGCATCAATTAATTATCACTAGGAGGGGCTCTCACCCCTATCATGGTTCTAAGATACTCAAAAACATCTTTTGGCAAAGGTTTTGTAAATATATCTGCTATATGTTCCTTTGTACTAATATACTCCAGTCTAATCTCTTTCTCTGCTACCTTGTCTCTCAAGAAATGATACTTAATAGAAATATGTTTAGTCTTTGAATGCATTACATGATTAGATTCAACATATTCACTGTGCTAGTGTTATCACAATGGATAACCATTGGCTCTTCAAAAATAATTCTAATGTCCTTTAGCATGTGTTTCATCCAAACAACTTGTGTACAATTTATAGCAGCAACAACATACTCGGATTCAACAATAGACTGAGCAATACAGTCCTACTTCTTACTTAACCATGAAACCAACCTTTTTCCAAGGAAAAATGCCCCACCACTTGTACTCTTTCTAGCATCCACATTACCTTCCCAATCAGCATTAGCATAAGCCTGTACAATAAAGTCATCTGATTTTTCATACCATAATCCATATTCTAATGTTCTTTTCAAGTATCTAAAAATTCTTTTCATAGCATCAAGGGGTGTCTCTTTAGGATCTGCTTGATATCTTGCTACAATTCCAACTGCATTGGAAATATCTGGTCTGATGTGAGTTAGATATTGTAGACCTCCAATTATTGATCTGTACTTTGTCTGAAAAACACTTTGAGTTTCATCATTACTAGTAAGTTTGTAACTAGCCACCATGGGTGTCCCAACAAGTTTAGAATCTTCCATTCCAAATTTCTTCAACATTTCCTTAAGATACTTGGCCTGAGATATAAAAATACCATTGTTATTTTAATTAATTTGCAAACCAAGATTTTTTTAATCTCACCAATCATTGACATTTCAAATTCATCTTCCATTTCTTTAGAGAACTTTTTACTCATTTTATCATTGCCTCCACAAATGATATCATCGACAAAAACTTGTATGATTCAGATTCCTTCTTCACTAGTTCTTAAATATAAATTATTGTTTGCATTACCTTTTTTGAAACCAAGGCGAAGTAGATACCTGTCTAGTCTTGCATACCATGCTCTCGGTGCTTGTTTCAATCCATATAATGCTTTCTTCAACTTACAAACCATGTCTTCATCTTCTGTCAAAGAAAATCCATCCGGTTGCTCTATGTATACTTCTTCCAAATCTCCATTCAAGAATGCAGATTTAACATCCATCTGATATACTTTAAAGTCTTTATGTGCAACATAAGCAATAAATAATCCCACAGCTTCCAACCTAGCAACATGAGCAAATGCTTCTTCAAAGTCTATGCCTTCTTGTTGCGAGTAGCCTTTACTAACCAGTCTAGCCTTATTTCTTACCACTGTTCCTTCCTCATCCATTTTGTTTCTAAAAACCCATTTAGTTCCTATCACATTTTTGTTTTTAGGTTTTGGAACCAATTCCCAAGTATTGTTTTTTTTTATCTGTTCTAGTTCTTCTTGCATAACTTTAGTCTAAGATTCATCTCTACATGCTTCAACAGTAGTTTTTGGTTCAACTTGAGAAATCAAACAAATTTCATCTCTTACTTTAGATCTTGTTATCATTCTTTTACTTGCATTACCAATGGTTTGATTTTTAGGATGGTTCTTCTTAACATTCCTCGGAGTCTTAGGAGTCTTAGTAAGCTCAATTGATTCATCTTCAAACTCATCATCAACCTTCAAAGGTTCTGCAGGTTCAACAATGACCTCTTTTATCTCTGCAATCTGTCCACAGTCATACATTCTGTCCTGAATCTGAAACTTTTCATCTATCCTCACATTGGCGCTGTCAATCAACTTCCTCAATCTCAGATTGAAACATTTATAAGCTTTTCTCTTAGTAGAATAACCAAGAAAGATACCTTCATCACTTCTAGTATCAAACTTCCCTATCTCATCATCTCTTTTGATATAACATTTACTTCCAAATATTCTAAAATATTTACAGTAGGAGTATGATCAAACCATAATTCATAAGGAGTCTTACTTGTACCTTCTCTGATCTGAATTCTGTTCAAGGTGTACATAGCAGTACCAATAGCTTCTCTCCAATGAACATGTGATACATTTCCTTCCAGCAACATAGTTCTTGTAGCATCTAATATTGTTCTGTTTCTTCGCTCGACTATCCCATTCTGTTGTGGTGTTCTAGGTGCGGATGTCTGTCTGAATATTCCATGCTCTTTGCAGTAGGTATTAAACAAGTCTGAAGTAAACTCATCACCTCTATCTGATCTCAAACATTTTATCTTCAAATCTGATTCATTCTCAACTTTTGTTTTGAATATCTTGAATTTGTCAAATGCCTCAGACTTCTCTCTTAAATATGTAACCCACATCATTCTAGAAAAGTCATCAACAAAAAGTATAAAGTACCTTTCACCATAATAAGATCTTGCTCTTGTAGGACCACATAGATTTGTATGTACCAGATCCAACTTCCCTTTTGTTGAATAAAATTTGCTTTTAAAACTGCTTCTAGTATACTTCCCCATAACACACTCTCTACACAGTGTTAGATGGTTTCACGATCTTAGGTAGATCTCTTACTGCATTAGTCATACTTGCCTGCACAATATTATGAAAGTTAACATGAAAAAATCTTCTATGCCATAACCAACTGTCATCAACCTTCGCAATAAAACAAGAATCTTCAGATGTATTCATTTCAAATACATTACCTCTAGATTTAGTATCAGATGTGATCAAGTCTCCTGATTTAGTTATGATAGAACATTTCCCATCAATGAATTTTAATTAATAACCTCTATCCACTATCTATCCAACACTCAACAGATTATGCTTAAGTCCATCAACAAGCAGTACATTGTCAGTATTAGCTTTTCCACCCAGAGAGATAGATCCAAGTCCAATGATAAGCTTAGGAGTATTGTCACCAAATATAACACCACCATCATATCTTTTCAGACTAACAAACTTGTTTTCATCTCCAGTCATATGATGTGAACAACCACTATCTATAACCCGTTCAAATTTCTTTTCAACACGAGATACTAAATCTTTTTCTTCATGTATAAGTTCATAATCCTTAATAGCAATAAATTCAATTTCATCATAGTCAACATTATCATCATCAAAAGCGCCTTCACTAGCATAATAACATTCCTTGTCTTTTGAATACTTTGATTTGTAAAACTTAGGTTTATGTTTTGGAACCCTTGTAAGACATTGAGATGCAAAATGACCAATCTTGTTACATGAAAAACATTTCAAAGGTAACTTGCCTTCAAATTTACCCTTACCTCTCTTTTCTATTCTAGCGATCATGGCTACCACTTCATCTAGCTTTCTTTCTTCTTCCTGTATCTTTTCCCATTCATCAACATAGTGTCCAAGTTCTTCTCTCAAGTCACTGTTGCTGGTGCTTGCAATTCCAGATAAGGTATTTTTGTTTCTATGCACAGTCGAATGCTGACTCAACTTTAGGTAAAGAATCTCCTAGTTCCGCGGCCTCAAAAGTAGTTATCTTTACAATCAACATCTCTCTATTGAAGTTCGGTGTCAAAGGTATAATCTCCTCTATAGCTTGTACTTTAGTTCTATATGCAGGTGTCATAGATCTGAGAATCTTCTCAATCACATTTTCCTCACTGTAAGTATCTCCAGAGCTCCTGATGCCAGTAACCACTTCAGTAATTCTCTGTGCATAAGCTCTAATGTTCTCATCATCTTTCATTTTCAATGATTCCATCTTTATTTTCCAGTTTTGTAGCTTCGCCTGTTTTGTAAACTTATCTCCTTCATACAATGCTTCCAATCTTGTCCAAATTTCATATGCAGAATATAAGTTTTTTACGTATGTGAATTCTCCTTCAGAAAGTGCGTTGATCAATGATTCCCTTGCGACCATATTACATGAAAATAACTTATTTTCATCTTTAGTAGCCTTATCCAATTCATCCCCAGTCTTTATCTTTTCCTTTCTCTTAGTGATCATCCAATAGTCGATTCCCAAACATAGCAAATGTGTTCTCATCTTGTTCTTCCAACTGCCAAAGTTTTCAGGATCAAATTTCGGACTATCCTTCCTGTAGTAAGACATCTTTAGGATCACCTCAAGCTATTAAGCTTTCTCTCTAAGGACAAGTAGCTCTGATACCAATTGTTAGGAATAATAGTCCACAAACACAACTGATAGGGGGGTGAATCAGCTGTGAGACAAATTATTAAACATTACACTTTATAAATGAAAATTTCAATTCAAATGATAACACAATAAATGCCAACACAACAACACAATCCTTGTTGTCGAGGAAACCCTGTTAAAGGTAAAACCTCGGTGGAAATTAACACCCACAAATATTGTACTAAGAGTATAGTATCCCTGTTAAAAGATTTAGCCCCGTTAGGAGCTTATTACAACATTATAGTACACAGTTCATGTTAAAGGACATACCCTGTTAGGAGTCAAGAGTAACAATGGGCTCACTGCCCAGGCACACTGCCCAAAGAAGGTTAAAGCCACCCTCAAGGATTAACAATCTGAACTAATGTATATAAGAAATATACAATCCAGTGAACTATCTGATAGCAACTGTCTTTGCTTGGTCAATTCCAATGAAGTACTATAATCACAAACTCTGCTCTACATCCAACAACCAATCAAGCTTTGCAACTTCCACACTTCTCTGCCTTTTAATTACTTTCTCATCATACCACTATCACATACTACATCTTTTCAAAAGAAAAGATCTCTCATATATAACCTATTACAATTATTGATTAGGTTGGCCAATTAGGCTTTCCTAATATACAAATAATTATTTAACCCCTTACTAAGATACACAAGGTACCTAAAACAAGTAAACATCAATTACAATATATCAAATATACTCCAAAATCTGCAATCCACAATACATGCTACATATCTTAAGTCTGCCCCA
Organism: Thuja plicata; assembly: GCA_018584345.1. Classification (NCBI taxonomy): domain Eukaryota; kingdom Viridiplantae; phylum Streptophyta; class Pinopsida; order Cupressales; family Cupressaceae; genus Thuja; species Thuja plicata. Next base: position 3,218,861 of record MU224331.1, on the reverse strand, counting down.
AATAGGTCTCCTCCATAATACACGCCATAGATGATGTCACCAACAATCACACGACTTGCGATCAACAACAAACATTCCTCAATATGCCTTCTGTCATCCTTTAAGCTCGCATAACCTGAATCATCATCGCCTGTAAGATATACCCAAAACACAGAGACTCGTTCTGTTAAGCATCATTGTCACAGTCCAGAAACCAGTCTTCACTAAAACATTTGTAACATCACCAATATGCAATATTAAGACAAGAGACCTTAGGAATAAGGTCACCACACATCCTTCTTCATATCCTCATCTTCGCTCATTCTGATTCATCCGTACAGTGTCTGTACACTTCTGTTAGTTAACATACAATAGTAATAACCAGTCTGTTTACTCCACAAAAACATATGTTGACATCAGTGACAAAACATGAATGCCAACAACATCAGTAGTACCCAATTATGATATCATTCAACACTAATGTCCTTTTATTTTTGCAGCCTTCCCAGCTTAGATTTTTGTTGAAATCAATGTTTTGATATTTATACTTCGCAACTTCCTCAAGAACGCGCCACCAAAATAGAACTCATGTTGATGCTATTTTTTATTATTAGAGAAAACCATAACTTTAGTCTTGCTGATATTAAACCACATCCCCAGCGTTCTGCAAAAACTCTCAAGAGAAAATAAATGTTCTTGCAAACCACATGCAAATTTGGCAATCAAAATGAGATCGTCTGCAAAGAGGAGTAACTTTATTACAAATTCACCTAACTGGATACCGTCACCATTTTGCATGTTTAACCACTCTTCATGTTTATCGATATATAAGCCAAACAAAGTAGGAGATAGAGGACAACCTTGTTTGACCCCGATATCACTCCTAAAACATTCTTAAATGCCAGCTGAAGTTCTGATTTTGACTTTCACCTCTTCATACATCCTATGAATAACAGCTCTGAGATGCGTATGAATCCCCAATTCTTCCATCTTGAGCCAAAGCTTGTCCCTAGGGAAAGTGTCAAAAGTCTTTTTAAAGCCAACAACATAACAAAAAATCTCCTCCTTTTTCTCCCTCCCTTTTTCGATAATGTGCCTTAGGGTGACACAGTGATCATGTTGAGTGTTTTGGCTAAAACCAGCTTGCCCTTTTGCACGTTTATGGTTTTCTTCCACCCATTTGCTGATCCTAGTTTCTATCATGCTACCAAAAAGTTTTGCAAAGAGAGGATTGATCATTATTGTCCTGTAGTTAGAGGGATTGTTGACATTACCACTCTTAAAAAGTGCTATTACAAGGCTGATTATCCTATCTTTAGGAAACCCCTCTTGGCTGATATTGTCGAATATTTCTGTAATGTGTGGTTCAAGGGTTTTCATACCCCACTTGAGATACTCTTCTTGAAGCTCAACTAGGTCTTTTTCTTTACCCACACCCAACAATATTGTGTTGTAAGTCATTGTGGCTAAAGTTTGGAAATAAAAAATATAAATTTGACTTTAGAAAGTGTTGAACATTTGCGGCTCATTCTCTGGGACTTTACGGGAGAAGAAATATCATTTGTTTAATTAAAGATGGATGTTATAAACACCAAATGCCATTATAATAGTTCGATAATTGGAAGCCTATTATCATTGAGTAAAAAGTGAACCCCAATAATCTAGTCTATAGAAATTTAAAGTCACGGAGATGGTTCACCCATCGTACATGGTGCAGGAGCACCTCAAGGTCTTTGATAGATCTTTAGAACATTTTTGGCTTGTAGGTTGGTTTGGCCAACCACCAGTTAATAAGGACTAAGATATAAAGTCCCAAGTGTGTCTAGTGTGTGTCTAGAGTTAGTAGTGATTAGGGTTTAGTAATTGATGAGATCAAGTTGTATCTAGAGGTCTATGTCCTCAAAAGTCAACCAAAAGGTCAGAAGGTTGACCAAAACTCCAAAATGGAGTAGCATTCATGGTTTTGGTGTTTTTGAGTGTTTTAAGGTCATTTGATAAGGTTTAGGACCAAGTTGAGGAGTGACAATTTGTCATTTGAGCAAAAGATGTAAAAGTTTTCATGACAACTTTTTCAATTTTGCAAAGGCGTCATGACAACATTTCCTAAAAACTAGGAAAGGGATTTAATGGTGCCCAAATCCCAACATGAGGGTCTAGACATATGGGAATAAGGTATATAAGGTGGACAAACCCTAATCCAAGAGTTAGTTGTCATTTTGTATGGACTGTGTGTGAATGAGGGAATTAGATTGTATTTTCACAACAGAGCTTTGATCCAGTGGTTTAATGGATTGAAAGTGATAAGTTAATGCATTTAGAACTTCTGTTTTGACATGTATTTAATTGTTGTGGCATTGGTTTGATCATTTTGTGTTATTGGTTAAGGTTTTGCAAATTCTTTCATTTCTTCTGGTTCGTTGTCTGGTTTTGAGACAGTTATGTAAATATGCCTCCCTCTTGAGTTCCCATGGTCAGATTCCTATGGCCTCTTGGATTCAAGTAGAGGACTGCATGTACATTGTGTATATATCTCGTGGAGTCATTTTGTGCAAGGGAAGCAATTTTAGCATCAAGCCCTAGGCGAGTGCCAATGCATTCTGGTTAGGAGCTTGAATGGAACAGTAGCAAGAAAGCTTTCTCAGTGGATTGGTTGAATCCAATCAATGGTGGGGGCATGTAGAGAGGTGAGCCCTTGTTAGTTGGATGCAAGGAGGAGTTCAATGGAGTTGGGTGAGACATTCAAAACGAACCAAGAAACCAGACTGTGTACATGTTCCCCAAAACCCATGAAAATAGGGGTTTCTTGGAAGTCCAGTGTACGTACAAAGTGGGGACTTAAGACCTTGAAAATCCTAGTGTCTAGGATAAACCCACAAGGAATCCATAATTATTTCCCAAGGGTGTTAAGGGATTTTGGGAGAAAATACACATTTTTAGTATATAGGAGGGCTAATTAGGCCTTAAAACCTAGAAATCAAGAACCCAATTGAAACAAAGATGGAAGATCCACCAAATTGGATCAAGTGCAGTTTAAAGAGAATTAGGAAAGGTCATGAATCCTATCACTAGGGAGATAGGAAATTTTGGAAAGAAGGTGGCCAGAACAAGCCATGGATGTGAAGAGGTATGGAGAGGAAATTAGTGCTATTTTGAACTTGTTGGAGAGCTCCAAGTGAGTTAGGGGATCAGGGAGATATCCTCTAGTTAGGGTGGTGATAGGAACCCTAAGAAGGCCAATAAAAGGTCTAGTAGAGAGAAAGAAAGCTCTAGGAGTGGGAGCTCCTCATCAGTACACAATGATATAAATAGTTGATCATATATATTTCCCTAGAAGATCATCGACATGGAAATAAGACTAAAGGAGTGGACAACAATCAATAGTTAGCATCAACCAATAACTAAATTGACAATGATAAATAAATAAATCTAATCGATGAACAAATAAGGAATGAGAGTGTATGAATAAAAATTACCAAAGGGTCCAAGTATGGCAGCAAAGAATATATCTAAAAAATGCGATCATGAGAATACTGTCTCAATCATAATAATACGAGCATATATCCATAGACTATTTTTATGTTTCAGAGGGATGTTTCAAACAATAATATTATTATTGCAGAGTTAATAACAGAGCCAGAACAACGACTATAACAATATGAATGGCAGTTTGATCGATTGAAGGGAATTTTTAATCAGATTTTTAGATTGATCTTATTGTCTAAATATTTGGATCTAAAGATTGCATACCCAAGATAACCTCCATCATTTATTCCATTTGAGTTAACAACGAGGAAGTATTTGTTCACAAATAGCATATTGTGACTATCCAAGTTCATTCAATATATAAGTTTTCATATAGAAGTCCCTTGCAATAAGAAAATTAGTCCCAAATCTAAAATATTACATTAGGGGATATTACATGCTTCTCTATATAATTTGGTGATTTAAAAAGAAACAAGAAATTAGATTATGATCAGATGATGACTCAACCCAAGCAAAATTAACAAATAAGAACATGAGAACCTAGTAGATGATAGGTAATTAATGACCGCATAATAAATGTTGTTACGATGTATAGTTTTATTACACAAACACTCATGCAATATTGTAAATGTTAAACACTAAAGTTTTATATGAGGAGGAAGCTTAACTTGATACAAGTAAAGGAGAAACATAGTGCATACACAATTCTAACATAAACTTTTTCATTTTTTAAGAGAATCATTGGGTTCAAAAAATAAAGTTGAAATTAGTCATTATTATTATTATGATTGTATAACAACTATCACTATACATTTTCTAATCTCGGGTGTTGTTGATTTGTCATTTTCTTTGTTTTAGAGTTAATTTATTCCTTTAGAGTCTTCTCTTTCTTACAAAGTTAAAATATATGAATAATGATCCCCTTGCCTTCATATGAAAGCATAATCATTGAATATAGACAAAATGAGTTTCTTCCAATAAATTACATTAAGGTAGGGTAGAAAAACTCAAAATTTAAAAGATCAAATTGTCATACAAGTTTACTTTTAAGCTGAAAAAACCTAAAATTAAAAAGAGCAAATTGTCATACAAGTTTACTTTTAAGCTGAAAAACCTAAAATTAAAAAGAGAAAATTGTCATACAATAAAAAAGAGCAAATTGTTATACAAGTTTACTTTTAAGCTGAAAAACCCAAAATAAAAAAGAGCAATTTGTCTTACAAGTTTACTTTTAAGCTAATGATGCTTCAACAATATTTAGATTCTTTATCCTCTATTATAATTGATTGCAATGAACTTATGTTTGTTTTGGTTGATTATGATAGGCCTATTATTACTTAGCATATCAACACAATTAGACCTTGAATATGTTTTGAGTTATTTGGAGTTCTCCTAAGTGTATTGTTGTCTTTGTTTTGTAAAGATACTTATGCTTTCATCCATATAATGCTATCATCATCTAATGAATGTTCTTTTTAAATGTCATTTGATCAAATATACATAACCCATTCCTTTTAGGCTCTAAACAATAAATATAAGGAAATGCAAAATAATCTCCTAACTTTTATAAGGAATTGTGTTGTGATGATATCAAGTAAAAAATATTTTTTATTTCTTTTATCTTTATTCAATACAAAAGGGCATTCCATCAAAATTGTAAGAATTTCAAATATTATTAGCACATATTAATGCATCAAATAGAAATTATTTAACTAAATGTAAAATGCAATTACTAGAGAAAAAAAATAGATTTTTAGATTGGAACGATTATTCCCTATAATATGGTTTCATCTTTGTTTCGGCGTCAATATGGCGGAACAAACTTATTCATTATCATAATTTGCCATTGGCCATTTGCTGCTTTCCAATTCATTTTTATTACTTGTTCAAAAAGGAGTTGAACAATTTAAATATATTTGAGATAATAATTTACTGGGCTAGTCTTCATGGACTTGTATCAATGATTATTATGGGTAGAGAAATAATTATAGACAGTTTCTAATTTCTATTAATTTATTAGTTCATTTTGAAAATTCTATGAGGATATGTACTCAAAGGGACTATTGTTTCTTTGAGGATTGGAAATGAATTTCATTCAATCATTTTCCTTTAAAAGAAATTTATATTCAAGTTCTTCCTAGTCTTTCCCTTACTGTCTATAAAAAAAATGGGAATGCAAATTTAGTTCCAAGTTTTGGACTAAAATGAGTGTTCAAATATGGAAATCTAAGGCTGATTTTGATGCTCAATTGTTAGCTTGAAAAATATTACTTTACAAACTATTTCTGGGGGATAGATTGGAACATATTATGATTCAACCAGCTAAATGTTTGTTTTACCATTAAGGTCAAAATTTGAAACATCATTTTTGGGATTGTTTACAGGTGAAAAAACAACAATTTGCCATCTTTAGAAACTTCTTTGCAATTTTTAATCATGATTTGAATTGTAAATAAGGTATTTAATTTTTGGTATACAAGATGATGTGGTCGATGATTCTTTTTGGCATGTGATTTTAAAGAATATTTGGAAAAATACATGTGTTGCTACATTTACTAACAAGAGACACAAAGTGTCAAAGTTCCTGCCTATAGTACATTGCATTTTGAGTTAAAATTAGATGAATTTAGTAGATTGATGTATTACCAATGTATTGAATGCATTTGAACACCAATGCATATACATGAATCATGGAAAACATGAATCAAGATAGCTCAACATGACAATGAAATTGACCAAGATTAATTTTTTAATTTGATTAGAGTCAACTTCATGTAAGGAAAGATACAATTTCATATTCTCATTAATTAATAATTTAAATAAGATATCATTCTTTATATAAATAAATATTAGAATGAAGTGTAAATTTTTTAATACATATATAATAGTAAAATGTTTTGCATTCTTATTACTAAAATTGTAACTCTTATATTAATATAGAATCAAATGAAAAAATATTTTTATAATAATCAATCTTTTAGTTTTTGATTAAGGTAACAACAGGTTTGAAGGGGCCTCGAAACCTTGTACAAAATGTTACAAAAGATATACAACAAAGCACTCATAAAAGGAATGAAACAAGACCACAACAAGGGTTTTACAACAGGCTCCCACAACCTGGAAAGAATTAAAGTTCTAGAAAAGGAAATCTGGAGACCCAACAAGACCAAACGCTGCATTAAGAAGAATAAAACAAATAAGTCCTGCAACCCTTAAGTTTCCAGCAAACAACCCTAAAAAATACTTCCAGCTAACTTCCAGCTGCTAGCAAAAGAAAGCCCAAGAAACCATACCCTTGCAAAATCAACACAGGGCAATCAAGATTTACCTTTAAGCGCATCCTTTTGTGATCGTAGATTCATATCAAAAGAAGGCATGAATGACTTAACTTTCTTTCCTTTAACTATTGTCCATCCATCCTCCACCTTCAGAGCATTAGCCAAAGAGTTACCAAGAGACATCTGAGAAATACCACAGCGACCACACGAGGGACAGGGACAACAACACCACCATTCCCCAAATCCCCCACTAGAGAAACAGAAGAAAATAGAATTAAAATAATTTTATATTGAATAAAAATAATTATTACAAATTAAAATTTACTTCAAGTAAAATATACAAAATAAAAATAAGCTATATAAGAAAAATTTAAAATTTTATAAGTAAATCTAAGAAAGTAAAAGTAAAATGAAATATATCGAAAAATAAGAAAGTAATTAATATTTTAGAAAAAAATAAAAAATTAAATATTTATATTTGTGAAATTTTATTTTTCTATTTTAATAATAGTTATAAAATATAATTTGATTATAAATATAAAAAATATTATATTAATAATCAGACTTCAACTATCACACCAAAAACCATTTATTTTAGGTAAAATAATTCAATTTTTTTGGAGAAGTCAAAGCTTGTAAACTATTAAAATGTACAAATTATGAGAATGTGAGTGATTTAATAAAAATATTAAAGTTGACTTAAGGAAATGTCATCTAAAATGAAAGATGGAGAAAGGTGGCATCCTATTTAATAGTAATTGGTGCATTGAATCATCTTAGCTTATATGAATTTTTTTCTTTCATTATAATGTACATCAAACAATATGTCATGCATACTCTCCTTCCATACATGTTTTTGCATGTTGTTTGTCGAGTTGGACATGTGTTTGACAAGCGACTAGTCTTTTTGCATGCAATGGATAGGTGGAACCAAAGTATTTATAACTCTGGAAGGAGTAGGAGCAGAGAAAACAATAATACAATGGGGAGACTCTACAAACACTAAGGGCCCAAATGGACAACCCTATGGTACCAAACTTTCTGCAACTTTTGCACTGAATTCTCCATACTATATGGAAAAGAACATTACTTTAAAGGTTCTGCCTATTATTTTTCACATGCCCAGTTGAATTGATTTAGGAATGACTGGAATCCTACAAAAAAAAAATCCATTGCCTACACCTAGAGCAGTAGGAAACATGTTGCGGCCTTCCAAATAGATTATATTTACACATAATTAGAAAATATTATAATTATTTATAAATTGCTAATTTGAAAGTGCTACTTATTTCCCCAATTTGAGTAACCAGGAAAAGAATTGGATTTTCTCTTGCCTAGATGGAATTAAAATAGAGCATAATAGGGGTATGCAAATTCTGTATTGTAGAAAACTATTCTATAAGTGATTTTGAGATCAATATTTACAAAAAATGATCATATAGAATATGTTGTGTAGTTTTTGTTATAGGGCACTTAGTTTATGATGCAGTCATGACAGGAGTTTCCCCAATGGAGACAGTCTAACCATGCAGAAAAGGTTAACACAACGGAACCAATCCACAATAGTTCATAAACAACTTAGAAATGAACAACAAACATGCATCACAGACCTTCATATTATCATGCTCAAGATTTACACCATACATGCCCAACAACATGCCTAGTTACATTCTAAGGCACACATGCCTGATTATAATAAAAAAACCAGATCCATACTAGATGCTAAAATCTCGAAGCTACCTACCAAAAATCTCCCCTTTAAAGACCCTAAGACTATAAATATATAAAGGACCGCAAGCCACAAGTTGGCCAGAAAAGATCACATCCTCCAAGAAGAAGAAAACATGTTACAATAATTAGGTCAGGACCCGAAACTATTAGGAACAACCTCCAATGCAAGCATTAAGAGATGCGATCATACATTAAGGTCATCCTCAACCATAATAATGAGCTAGCCCGATCACACATGAAGATTCCCACTACTAGATCGGGAAACCGATTGAAAATACCAAGACCAACTAGTAAACTGAAGAACATAATAGGACTAGACCAATCTTAAGATATCTTCTCCAAAACAAAATGAAACAAGATGCGATCATATATAGATAGATATTTCTCAAGATCTCTACAAAAAACTAATCAAATCACATCTGATAATGATCCAACTGGAGTGACAGCCACCTAAAACACCAAAACTGCCCAACTGGAATAGAATAACAGATAAATTAAAGGAAATATTTTTAGTTGATGCAAGATTGCCAAGATCCCAAGATGCTCCTACATCAGACACCCGAGGTTAATAAAAAGTTAGCCTCTCACTTTGCAGTTGTAGAAGAAATCTACAATTGCATAAAATATTTCATTTTAACCTTAGACTTCCCAACCCCCATGGTTAAGAATATGAACCTGCACACCCAAACTCTTTGCCTCCTTTGATATGATCTCCACAACCTCTCTTTTTTTGCACCAAATCAAACCAACCAACAAATTCACAGGAAGAACCAAATAGGTCAACCACAAAACTACACTCAAGATCTGCACTCTTCTTCACGAAACCACTTATCAACCTCAATCACTCATCCTCATACTCATAACACATTTGAACACCCTCTTTCATCAATCCATCAACAATTAGGAAATCAAGAACTTCACTGAATCCATCACCTTTATCCTTTAGCGATGCATCCATCTTCATCACCACCAATAACTTTGTCCTCAAATTAGTCTTCATCTTCACTCTCAACATATCCATCCTCACGATCAAGTACTCATCTCTATCAAGGAAATATAGTCCCTCTTTCCACACCTACATTGCAAAACAAAAGACAACACCCTCTTCCACAACAAAAAAATATGATTAGTATCAACAAAGAACCACATGTCTCCACTCTCACACCCTCTAGGTAATCTCTTCAACAAATCAACCTCTTACTGAAATAAACCAGTTTGCAAACCTCCATCAACATCATGCACACAATCACAACTAAGAGTCTTATCACAAGCCCTCTCATACTCACCAATCTCATCAACGTAACATCCCTACTGCAAACAACATCAAACTCAACAACAACCCTATCAAGGTTATCAGATTCAGCCAAAGGAATCTCAATTCTAATTTCATCAACATCAACCTCTTCAATATCAACAATCTCATTATCCTCCTCAAAAACAAGACATTCCTCAACTATCTCATTAGATCCAAGCAACAAATTATGAAATTCACCAATAAACATATCTACCTTATCTCTACAATCTCAATCAAAACTCTCACCGGTGTACATACCTTATCAAGCTTATCCTCCTTCTTGGTAGTAACCCTAACTTTCTTTCTCCTCCTTTGAACAATCCTCACAGGCCAAACAATTCACCTCTTGACCAGCAAATGCCAACTCAATCTCTTCAACTCTTGTACTATGTAATTGCTATTGTAGCCTGTACTATTACAGGAGGAATGTTTAGTAGAGATTCTTATAGTACCATTCACGAAGTAGATAAGTTAATTCCTATGGATTCTATTTGTCAGGTTGTCCCCCTAAACTAGAAGCTATTATAGATGCTATAATAAAATTTTGTGAAAAAATAGCTCAAGAAATATCTGAAGATAGAAATGAGTTTCAACAAAAAAAGAGGTATTTCACTAGAAAGCATAGGTTTCATATTGGGTACAATATTCTTATCGAAAATAAAGAGGTTAAGTTTTTTCATCAACCTTATGAATCTCGTGAATCGATTTCAGAGATATCATACCCTTTGAAAGATTTGAAAATATGAGTTTGCTGGCGAATGAATAATCGTTAGTAAAAAGTAACGAGCATGAAATCAATTTTGAAAATTCCATGAGAAATGTCAAATCCTTTTACAGATACTTTGACAATAAATAGTAATCAAATGCAAAGTCGATTATCTACTTGGCTAGCCAAGCATAAGTTAGCTCACAGACCTTTGGTTTTTTATTACCAAGGCACAAAAACATTACAAATCAAATCTGAAGATTGGATCTCTATAGCCATTGCTTTATACGCTTATAGTTTTAATTATCTCCGTTCTCAGTGTGCTTATGATGTAGCACTAGGGGGTTCCTTAGCTAGTGTATATCATCTTACGAGAATAAAGGATAATGCAGATGAACCCGAAGCACTGTGTATAAAAGTTTTTGTCCCAAGGGAAGATCCCAGAATCCCGTTTGTTCTATGTTTTTGGAAAGGTGCTAATTTCCAGGAACAAGAATCTTATGATATGTTGGGAATATTTTATGAAAGTCATCCATGTCTAAAATGTATATTGATGCCAGAAAGTTGAATTTGGTGGACTTTGCGCAAAGACTATATTGCACCTGATTTTTATGAAAAACAAGATTCTCATTGAGTGCAAAAAAAGAAGAAAAATAAATAAATTCTAGTATAAGATATTTATAATAAAATAAGATTCTGGCTGCAGGCAAATTATTATTCATTTGCTTTCTCCTATATTTATTCAAGAATATAGGATGAATAAAATATTTTTATTCATATCGCAATCATTTTTTACCATGCACATCTCATGTACAAAAAGAAAAGCTCCTTTTTTATTATATTATATTATATTAGTTTAGCCATCAAATTTTTTTCAATTTGAGTTTGAGATATGATACAAAGTATCAAGATGCGATTAGAACAGAGAATGCAAATACAAACAAAAAAGGAAAAAAAGAATGAAACATACTTTTCCTAAAAAGATTTTATCCACGTATACAAAGATCTATATGTATTGATCTATATATCAGTCTAGATAGATTAAACATGAAAAAAATAGAATATAGACATATTAATATAATTATAGAATAAAACTTATTAATTAAATTCCATTTACTTATTAATGTGGATGAAAAAATATAGCTTTGATATCAATTTTTCTAATATGATGCTTGTACCTCTACACTAAATTTGTCTAAGTCTATCTAAAAAAAAAGAAAATAAAGAATGGTCTGGTTAACCATATATAATTTATATGGTAGTGTATAATGTATATGATTTACTCCTTTATAAACCTAATATCATAATAAATGGAATTATCCCTAATGTTGATACTATCAAAGTAAGAATATTCACACTTTAAAGAAACAGGTCAGATTAATGTTTTGGTTAAGATTAATGTAAACCATTCATTCAATTTCAAATATAAAAAAAGTGACGACTGTTCAACAACTTATTAGAAACGCCAGAAAACCAATAAGGAATCAAATAAAATCTCCTACTCTTCGAGGATGTCGTCAGCGTAAAGTATTATGTGCCAGGGTGTATGTGCGACTCGTTTGGATCATAAGCTGAAACAGACCAAGAGATTTCTCTAACAAGAAAAAGTTTTCTTCTGTTCAAAAGTACAAAACTATCAGTTTCGTTGTACAAAACTATCAATTTCCTTGTATCGGGGAAAATGAAATTTGTGGTTTAAATTGATGCAAATCCAATCACCTTCATGTCAGATGAAAAAAAAATCCTCATTGGGAGCGAATGGTCATCAATCCATTGAGCAATGAAATAACGCAAATTCAAAAAACATAAATGATTATGTTTATATTGCTGCGAGAACAAACAAAAGGTCAACTACCTTGCGAACTCTCACAAATAAATGTTGTTACTGTATCTATAAATCTTATCATGAGATTTTTTATTAATTTGGGGGGGGGGGGGGGTGNTTAATTTGGGGGGGGGGGGTGGTGAGTGGAGCTGGAGATGGTAAACTGTACAAGTTACCAAATACTCATCTAATATCTTAGGGGTCCGGCGTATAGAGAGGACCTTACTATTAGAGAAATAACCATAGAAACGAACAAATCCATAATAAAAAATTTATATATCATATACATATAATATATATTTTTATTACTTAAAAGCAAAGTCCAAACCCCTGCCTACTTGGAAGGTGCCTAACTGAAAGAAATTATGGTTGGGAAGGTTAGAGTAGCAAAAGCCATTGGAATATATATTTTATACATTAGAAAAATAAGTTTTATTCTAAAAAAAATGGTGAACTATACAAGTTACCAAATACTCATTTGATATCTTAGGGCTTCGACGTATAAAGAGGACCTTACCGTTAGAGAAATAACCATAGAAACAAAAAAATCCATGATAATAAAAAAATATATTATATACATATAATATTTTTTTTATTACTTAAAAGCAAATTCCAATCCCTTGCCTTCTTGGAAGGTGCCTAACTGAAAGAAATTATGGTTGGGAAGGTTTGAGTAGCAAAAGCCATTGGAATCTAATTTTATACATTAGAAAAATTAGTTTTATTCTTACTGTCAAAGTGAGAATATTCATACTTTTAAAGAAAGAGGTTGATTAATATTTTGGTTAAGATTAACCTAAACCATTCTTTCATTTTCAAATATAACTAGCACTTGCACCTGAAGGAGGTGGAAGGGATACGCCAATAGTTCAATATTTCATAAATTTTAATTGATGGTGTGTGGAAAGAAGTTGCTTTGTTATTTCTTATCATATATTTTGAAAGAAAAATATCATTTTAGTGACTTTGAAAAAATGAATTTATATGAAAATGAAATCTAAATAACATACAAACACATATATTAAATGAGTATAATATGTTTGAAGTTAATATTTTTGTTTAAGTAAAATAAACTTAAGGATTCAAAGTTGATGGACCTAACTCAAAGATATCATGTAGGATTATTCAATATTGTAGATATAATCTTTTTTCAATATCACAAATTGTCAAGTATTTGATACATGACATTGATACTTGTCCTATTTGCTAGATTGACTTCAATCACACATGTAATAGTCATTAACACATGTAGTTGTCCTATTGTAAGTTAAACTTCATAATATTAATTTTGAAAGAAAAAGACCATTTTAGTGACTTTGAAAAATGAATGTATATAACAACAAAATCTAAATAACATACTAATTCAAATATTAATTTTGTATTAGTTTTTTTTAAGTTAATACTTTTGATAAAGTAAAATAAATTTAAAGATGCAAACTTTCTTAAATTTAGGTTTGTTGATGGACTTAACTCAAAGATATCATGTAGGATTATTCAATATTGTAGATAATTTTTTTTTAAAATTTTACAAATTGTCAGGTATTTGATACATGGACAAAAACAAAATGTTGTATATTCATATGTGTTTTGTGCACAAAATAGACTATTTTCAAAGCTAACTTCAAGACGCAGTTACATAGTGGTTTTTTTCATTGCTTGAAGTTTTAAATTTCTAAAGTCTTTGAAGAATTGATGATTCCTTGCGATCATAAGAATGAGAGTGGGTAAACCTTCTCATTCCTTGCTTGCATAACTACACATTGAAAAAGGATTTAGTGGCTTATTATGAGGAGTGCATGGATGGTTCAATGTCGAAGATATAAAAGTGTACCAATTTGAATGTTTGTGAATGAAGGAAAGGAATTATTTGAAAAACTAACCTTGGTGTACATATTGAAAATTTGTGAGGATTTGTACCTTGTTGTTCTATAATGAGAGATGTCGCAGTCGAGACTCTTCCTTTTTCCTCTTTTTTAATAATATATGTATTATATAGTGGTTTTTTTCATTTCTTGAAGTTTTAAATTTCTGAAGACTTTGAAGAATTGATGATTCCTTGCGATCATAAGAATGAGAGTAGGTAAACCTTCTTAATTCATTCCTTGCATGCATACCTACACATTGAAAAAAGGAGTTAGTGGTTTATTATGTGGAGTGAATAGATGGTTTGATGTGGAAAATATAAAAATGTACAAATTTGAACGTTTGTGAATGAAGGAAAGGAATTATTTGAAAAACTAACCTTGCCATGCATAATGAAAATTTATGAGGATTTGTACCTTGTTCTATAATGAGAGATACTGCAGTCGAGACTCTTCCTTTTTCCTGATAATTATGTATGGATTATTTTTCATTCTTTCATATCGATAAAATGAGAATGGCGGTTCTATACAGAGGTCATTTAATGTTTTGACTCTTGATATAGCCGTAAAAGTCAACCCTTATCATTCTGTTTTACCTATATCAATTATTTCTTTGCGGAGGGTCAGTCCTTGGGATTTGTGTATTGTGATTGCCCATGCCATGGATAGTGGTATTTGTCTATGATTGCCTAGGGATATAGGTGTTATAGGTAAAATTTTTGGTTCATCTTTGTTCCAAGGTGGGCCATTGTATGTATCAAAACGGACAACCACATACAAAGGAAAATATGGGGGTTTAGAGCCAATTGTGTACACAATGTCTAAGACTTCCCCAAGAGAGCCATTGGCAAGGCCCGTTTAAATCCAAAGGTTTGTTGTTGACATTGTTTGTTGGCCTCTACATAGCAAGAGTTCTAGGGGAAGTTGGGCAACACCATTTTCATTGTTTGGTTTCATGTGGGTTTGTGCAGAAATACTAAGTGCAATAGGAAGATTAAGTAATTTTAGCATTTTTTATTATGCATGCCAACTAGATTGTTTGTAGAGTAAAGGTGCATTGACTGGTCAAACTCATTTTTTTCAAAAGTACATATTGATTTATTTGTTCCTTGCATTAGTAATTCCCAATCTTCTTCAATTGTGTATGCAATCCACATGTTATGTAGTACTCGACAAAAGTCAACTTGTGTCTGTGTCACCTTGCTGGCAAAATACGGTTGTCAACATGATAACTATTTTGAATTGATCCCATAGGAATTCGGCATTGGAGTGTGCCGCGTACATTGGCTTGTCCATTAAAGGTGGTAGTTGTGCCAAGTCACCAACAAGAATTATAGATGTTATTCCAAAGCATAGTTGTTGTTGATGGGGGAATGCTTCATGCAATCTCATATCTATTTTCAATAGTAATTTTGGTCCTATGAATCTCATCTCATCAACAAGGAGGTATTTTATATGTTTCATCTTGGAATACTAGTAGTGGTTGTCCTTGTAGTGGTTCCATCTCTCTTATAGGTATCTTAAGAGCAGCATGTATAGTTGAGTCATGTATATTGAATGCAACAATTCCCGTAGGAGCAACAATAAGGAGCAAATTATTAGTTTTTGATGCTAATAGCCAAAGTGCATGTCTAATGCAATGTATTAAGTATGATTTTCCTGTGCCTATTGTTCCTTGTATGATCATGTGCAAGGGTTGTTTGAAGGTACTATCACTATAATGTACTTTAATAATGGTAAGTGCTAGTTCTTCTTGGGGAGATAATAGATATGATGGATTGCAGCCTTGTAATAAGGGTTGTTCATTTTTTTGGGACATCTTATTTGTACTTATGAAACTTTCTACAGTATTGTGCAAATGTGGAGGATTAGAACATTCATCCCATTTGTGGATGTTATCAAAGTCACGTCGACCAATAATTTCAAGGGCATTTACTTTTTCACAACTAGAAAGCTCCATTTGTGATAACAACTCCCATTCATCTAGTTGAATTGTATTTCTTATCTCTACCTCATTGTCAATTTCTTCATCTTCTTCATGGGAAACCTCTATATTGATTAGGTGGTCAACATGCCACACAATATTTGTTTGAATTCATTTGCTTCCAATTTGCAACAATGACATCTTTTGTTAGGCCAATATCTATAGAAATATCATAGTAATGTTTGTATAGAAGAATCTCACTCCAACAGAATGTCTCAAATTTTTCAGAAGCCTCATCTAGAATAGTATAGAACCAAGGAAAGACATTGACAACCACGACTTGTTTTTGATCTTTCCATTCACACCCTTTACGAGTGGCTGAAAATGAAAAAATCTTTGGCAGATTCAATCAATGTTATCGTCTCCATCTCAGTAGGGGGTTGTATGTAGGAGTGTAGATAGCTCATTAGTACTATTTTATCGCCTAAATTTTTTTGTATTCGATGGAATACTTTGCGTCCAACATTTAGTGTTACAAAAGAGCGACTGCACAAAACAAGTGGTAATTTTTGTAGCATATGGCATGCTTCTTGTGCACCAATATCACGATCTGCAATAATATCAACCATAAATTTGTAATATGCTACTAGTGCTTGGTCTTCTCCTGCTTGTTGTTTACATATTCGTGTTAGCATATCAATACAACTCTTTGATTTCCGTTCTACCTTTGACGCATACTTGGCTATATATTTAAGAATGAGAATTTTTAACACAACTGGTTGACAATCGATATTAGCTATCCATATGGAAATCATTTGTGGGTTATGTATATTTAATCTATCTTCATTATGCGCAGGGGCATATGTCTTGTGTCCAATTTCATCGCAACTTAAAGATGAGATAGCACATTCAGACCAAGGAGCTTTGTATCGACACTCTGAAATGTTACCTCATTTGCATAGGTACATTTCTTTAGTACATTGTGTATGTCATTGGACACGATTGATGATATCTTCATAGTCAATAAGTTTATCTCTTTCAAAGATATCACTTGTCTCTAGCAAGAAAGGACCTTCTTGCAAGGTTTGATGTTGTGTATTGTTTCTATTAATTGATGTACGAGGATTCCATGCACTAACGTATTTATCAAAGTATAACTTTGTGCATTCCACAACCGCATGGTCCTCCCAATCGAGTTTGTCCATGTATGGTGCATTGGGAAGCCAATTGAACCCATATATGTGTACTGATCCGTGATGTTTCCATTCATATCTATACCAGTAGTTTGTTGCACCAAAGAGTTTCTCTAGCACTTCTTCGTGGAAGATTATGAATCTTTGATGCAAAAATAGTGATGTGATATGTAGGTTATTAATAATGTCGTTTATGCATTCTTTGTTCGTTCTCTGGTTATATTACAGGCCATTTGGAAATAATATTTGCAATTTTGGCCACTTAGTATCTACAATGCTAAATGTGAAGAATAGAGTTGGGGATCCTAGCTGGTTTATCATGTTTGAAAGCTCTTCATGACATTTGTTCTAATATGAGTGGGTCCCCCTTAAGGAAGATCTGAAATGCACCAATTCCTCTACAAGTTGAGTTTTGGGCAATTTTTGTATGTGTAGATGAAGGCTATCAATCGTCGTTAGTATGCAATCCTCCAAATTTTTGTTAACAAATACAACAGAAAGTCCCTAACTTCAATGTCACATCATTAGATTTAGTACAAAATAGCAGAACCTTGGATGAATTCCAAATCTTCTATCATGAAATCTCATTAAGTGTAACACATATTCGTGCAACTCAACTTGTTGATAACGAGGTTGCATTGGTAGTGCAATTCCATTTGGGAAAAGTGTGGTAAAATCCATGTCTAGAAGACCCTTAGTATTGTATTCATTTATTAGAGAAAGGTCAAACTATGGCCAATGAATATCGTTATTATTTTCATTTGTAATTTGTAAGGTTTGCTAGCTGATATCCAGTTCATATAGTTTATTTGGTAATCTAGCCATAAATGATGATGAGTATGTTATTTCATTTTCAATTTCACCATCAACAGACATAGGTTCAATTTCTGGTGATGCTACATGCTCATGGTCAACATTAATGGTATGAATCATGCTTGAAATGTCAACACTTGTATTAGGGAGTTGTGTTAGAGATTCAACATCTATTTGGACATCTTTTTAGTATGGGTCATTTTTATTTTATATTGTAAGGAAGCCCATACACGACTTCTACTTACATAGCAATCATAATAGTTTCTTTGTGTATGGAATCTTTGAAATATTAGGACATCAAGTTCTGTATTTTTATGTGGGAGATACTTTGCTATTGTTTTAAGATCTTGCGGGAAGCTAATTGTGTGGCTGAAATATTTGTATTGGCCACCATGAGCATGTGTTACTTGAACTATTAGATTTACTTGTGCTATGAACATCTCTTCGACTTGGGTCAAGTTTTTTAATACTAATGGTTGTTTTCCTGGATCCATATTATTACACTCTGAGAATCAATGTCTTCCTTTCTCATGAAAGCACATAACACAAATTGGACCATTGTCTTTTGAACTGGTATGCACTCCAGGGTAGCATTCATTACATATTGTGCATACTTGCAAGTTTGACAATGTGTCTATCCTATTGCGAAATCGTCTAGAAGCTATGGTGAAGGCATCTTCAGTTTTTGTCGTTGGATGGCTATTGAAATCTTGGTTTTTATTTTTATCTTTGTGTCGTAGACATCGTCGAACAATCATTTCTTCTTTTTTGCGAGCATAGTATTCTTGACTTCTTTTACGAGATCGCATTCGTTGATGTTCATTTTTTGAGGAGCTAGGTTGAGGCTTTTGTGGGGTGGAGCTCATCATCTATAAAAAAAGAAGTACATGTTTCAATATGCATGCATATGGGGCAAAGAATGTGTTTGAGTGGAGAAGATAAATATATAAAAATGGGAAAACAATATTGTTAAGTAGTTACACCATGCAATAGAAATAAATAACTTGTCAAAATGGAGTAGAGATTTCATTTTTATGTAAACAATTTAACTTGTAATTCTTATAATATATAATTATTATTATTAAATAAAATGCACATTGTTTTCATTTTGTATACAATCATATATAAATTACACAATTAGTGTTAGAGTAATAGTGCATTTGCCTTTATAATTAAATCACTTCGGTTTAATTATTAAAGCTAACTATTATTCTATTCACTTAAGCTTGTCATTTGTAGGTGCATAATAATTAATATGTTTTATTAATTATTAAATGCACAAACTTAGCTTTCTCTGGCTTTAGGGTTTTTTCACCTTATATGCCGCTTTTGTAATTATTGTATTTACTTTTTTGGGAACTAATAATTCTCTCTCACTCTGCTAAGATTTTCCAAACCCTAGCCTCTCTCTCACAGGTTTCAATTCAGCTTCAGGTATTTTGCATGCAGGTGTTCTTGGCAAGCTGTGAAGTTGGATTTCTCAACTTCTACATGGTATCAGAGCCACACGTCGCTGCCTGGGTTGAAGGTTTGTGAAGCCATGATTCGAAGACGACAACCACAACTTCTCTGGGGTTTTTTCTGTCACTTTGAAGGAGGCGCTATTTTCTAGAGTCATTTGAACAAAAACGGACTCTGCCATTGCGTTTAGAAGGCCTAGGAGAGTTGAAAAACATATAAAGTTTGACTATTTTGGCCTCTGTGACCACATGCAAATTTTTTTGGCCTATTCGGGCCGTACGGGCTTGAAAATTGAGAAAAAACTCACAAAAAATTCAAAAAAAGGCATTTTAAAGCCCTTACAGGCATTGTCAGTGTGCGCCACTAGCACGCTGCCCACACACCACCGCTGGCCAGTGCGCCGCCCTCCGGCCGCTCAGCCGCCACTCGGGCCCACCGTGGCCACCCGGCCACTCGGCCGCTGCCTGCGCCTGGCCTGCCCACCGCCACCTCCCCGCCTGGCCGCCACCTCCGCCGGTGGCAC
>MU224331.1:3179104-3190917 GCA_018584345.1 Thuja plicata | reverse complement strand
TATATATATATATATATGCTTGTTTATTTTCGTTCTCACTTATTTTCAAATCTGTACAAACCAAAAGCAAAAAATGTAATGTAAGTATATTTATTGGTTGGGGATTAATTTTTCACCAGCACGTAAAACTTAAATCGTAAGTAAAAAAAAAATAGAACAAAACAGTTGCACAGATGGCTATATACTAACCATATAGAAATTCCTAATCTTTCAATACACGTATAGCAAACTACTACAGCAAATATTGGACAGATGACAATATACTATTTCCACACAAGTGTGTATGGATGGGCCAAGAGTAGGCGATTGCTAGTTACACATGGTCTCATTTTAATATCTTAAAACAATTCTGTTGATACCTGTTAAACCAAGGCACAAAATTAATACTAGTTTGCAGAAATGTAGAAGCATCCAATGTGATCGAACGCCTCCAGAAAATCTGGTTTCACTAAAGAAATTTGTGCATGGGCCAGAGACAATGCGAGTGTTTAAATCAAAATATCAAGAGGTAATTATAGAAGAATAGCATTGGATATGAATTTGTTTGATGTAGGTTTTTCCTTTGCTGTTATGGTCACAAATCCCTCTTCTAAACAACTTAAAGTTAGAGTTTTAACATCATTTACCATGGGAGATGAGTTGATTTAGTGACTGGATTTTCCCTTTTTCTTGGATCTTTTTGCCTTCCCCTATTTCTTATGGTTGTTCTTCCAATAGAGATTGTGTATTCACTTTTGTTTCACGCTTGTTGTATTATCTTTTTTTTTTGCTTGAGAGAATGAGAAAGCATCTATACGCATCTTTCCTCCAGGAAAAAAAACTAGAAATTTTACAAAATTTGCAGTCTTGGAAAACAATTCCAGGCACCTTATTTACCTCGACATCTGTATCATGAAATTTGGTAGTTTAAAATTTGAGATTGGCAACAAACCCTAAGCTAACTAAAAGCAAAAGGATCTTAGCGAACCATAACTGTGTGTCTAACCCTATGAATCCAAATATGAGTAGAGCATGAGTGAAATTGGGAAATTTGCCATTTCTATGAATCAAACCTCCAATTTGACTGACAACTCAATTAGTGATTCAGGCAGCAAAATTTAGGTATTTAATTTTTAACGATATTTTACGACAGGATATCAAATAATATCACTTAGAAACATGATTGAGAACTAAAGCACTGAATATGCTCCAACAAGTGTGCTTTGATTGTTAAAGAATCGTGGCATGCATATGTTAAGCCCTAAATATTCAAGAAGGCATTAAATTATGATGACCCTATATTTCAAGGTGTAAAAAACTCAGAATGAGTCAGATGTTTTAATTTTCAAATTATGTAATAAATATGGTCAAATACAATCAGAAGTGCATTCTGGTTGTTGAATAGATGTTATGCAACAATCAGATTAGGAAACTCTCCTTTTATGATATGCATTTTAATATGATGCATAGCCACGAGTATGAGGATATACCATTGACATTTATTTCTTTTATATTTAATTTTATTTTGCTCTTTCTGAATTCTATTTTTAGTAATGTTTTAAAATATTGTCTTAACTGTATAAATATTTTTTTGTTTATCCTGTACAAACTGTGAATCAGAACTTAATAGGTCTTCCCAGTAAGAATACATCATAATAAACTCAAAATAAACATAGACATTTGCATTTGCATTTGCATTTGCTATTTTATTTTAGTGACCAGTGCAAGGTAGGTAAGAATTTCTTTTTCAACAGAGTATGACATTTTCCTTTATCCATTTTCTTATCTTATTCTATTCAGAATGATGTGTTGTACCATAAGGTTCAGAAAACCAAATATCATGCTAAGCGATATATAGGGTAACTACTTGCCTCTGGAAGTGTCCCCATTTTGTGCTCTATTTATGTGATGAAGAATTACTAGTTATTCCCTCTTTTCTCTTCACAAGCTCCAGCTATAGGCGTTAAATAGGTTCCTTTCATGCTTGGAAAGTTCTATACTTCTAGGGCAATACAACATACTGTTTAAGACTCATTCTATGAGAATTTTGACACTTACGTACACAAAGGATTGTTCTTTATTTATAGTTTAAAATGCACACAGTTCATAAATAATACCAACTATTTTATTTCTATTTTTGACTAATATATTGCTAATTCACACTTGAATGTCCAAGCCTGCATATGTTTAAATATGGCTATTTTTACAGATTTGTCAAGGTTGTTATAAATTTCAGCTTGTCTATATTTTAAACCCAACATAAGAATAATAGTAGTTGAATACATTTTAAGAAAAAATGATAGGCAATGTTCTCATTAATAGATGTCTTTTCCCAAACCAACTGTTACTTGAAGAAACATACCAATCCATCTTTATGTATGCATTTACCATTATTTTCAAAGGGAAGTATAGAGAACCTTTTTTATTTAATTTGGTTTATGATATTTTTATTTAATTCAACGTTTGTTCAATATATATTAAAAATATATTTTGATCATTTTTATTAAATAATTGAAAGTGAAAAAAATAATGGATACAGTCAAATTGACTGTGCATTCTTATGTATGAAGAAACAGAACAACGAGTCTATGTCTTTTAGATTTTAAGAAAAATGATGGCTTAGTAATTTATCCAAAATAATATAAGAGTTTGTACCGCCATTCACATGGCCAATGAGACATAGAAATGCAAGGTGTTGGATGACTTAAGATTTGCAGCGTTTGGGAAAAGTGCATCTATATGATGGTTATAGCTAGCAAAATAGTTTTGTATGCACTAGATATATTAGTGAAATTTTTGGCTAGAGATGAGAGTATCACTAACAAGAAATTAGTAGTTCTATGTTGCTAATTGATTATTTTTTGGTATTTTTATCTTTAAGATTTGACTATTTTGAGGATGATTTTGAGTTATTAACAATTATGTATATTGTTAGGGGTTTCTCAAGCACAAGCTAATGTTAATCTTGAATTATTTAAATTCTTATGTCTATATATATATATATATATATATATATATATATATATATTCTTGAGGTATCTATCTACATATTAAAAATATCTAGTAGGTATGAGGTTTCTATTGTGGCAACATAATCTGACTATGTGTAGGAAAACCAGTCCAATCGAGTGATGAAATTGACTGATTTGGTAGAGGAGGGGGGTACTGTTACTATCAATCTCAATAATGTCTATGGTATTTGGTGATTTTTCCATTCTTGAATGAAAACATTCAACAATATTAATTTCCCTATACATTTATATCAATCTTGGTGATTTTTCCATTCCTGAATGAAAACATTCAACAATATTAATTTCCCTATACATTTATATCAATCGCATCATTCTGGAAGCCAAGGGACAATTAAGATTCAATTTTTCAATAGATAGATGATATCAAATTAAAAAAAATAGATAATTAAAAAACCTAGAGTATGTATAAGTACATGCAACAAGTAGTGTATGCATAG
Source organism: Thuja plicata (assembly GCA_018584345.1). Taxonomy (NCBI): domain Eukaryota; kingdom Viridiplantae; phylum Streptophyta; class Pinopsida; order Cupressales; family Cupressaceae; genus Thuja; species Thuja plicata. The sequence continues at coordinate 3,187,469 of MU224331.1, read as the reverse complement.
AACATTTTTTGCTATTATGTTATATCATTTTTTTGCTCGACATAAGATATCTTTATGTTCGATTAGGGCTTTCCACTAAATAATGTCATGGAACATTTTAGTGTAAATCTTTGAGCGAGTGTATATAGAATATAAAATAACATTATTTATACAAGTTAATATAAGTTTAAGGTTGTCCATATCATTATATCAAACAATATTTACCATTTCAAATATAAGAATCAAGCATGGAGCCTAATGTTGGATATTCATGTGATACACTTTATACCTTTCCTTTATTTTTTGATTCCACACTCTGCCACATCTTACCCTTGGTAATACAAAATTTCACTTTCACAATCAGAATGGTTCACATTTTATTCCTTGATTTTTCATTTTATGTTTTATTGTTTTCCCAACCCTTCCCATGGGCATACATTATATGATAAATATCTCACATAATGAGAATACTACTCCAGTTGTTGGTTGTAAAATAATTTCACTTGGAAACAACTTAATCATTTCCCCTCTTCACTCTATATTTCCCATCACCAGTACTATGATACTCTATTTCCACTTCTCTATCTTGGTGAGCCATCTCTCCCTTGACGGAAAAACAAATTTACTATTGTAACAACATTCTCATGATTGAAGCATAACCCCTTTATCTGAGAAGACTTCATACATGTGCCTTCACCTTTAAATCTATTATTTGCATCACATGTGAACATATTTACACTAGTGAAGATATTCACCATGTTATATTTTTACCCTAAGGACTTTAAATAATTCCACTGCAGTGTTTCTCTATTCCTACCTGCTAGTGAATTTCAATTTCACCCCTTTTTATCATGTTTTGTGCAAAAAATTTCACTTTATTCACAAAATAATTCCTATGTAAATTTACTTATTGAGTGAAAATATTATTCGCTGCACTTTTATCTCTTACTCCAACACTTACATGAAATTACTTCACCTATATCTTGGCTTAATACATTTATTCTGGTAAAAATAAAATTTCTACAGTTACACTTTTCCCCAAATAAAAAACATGACTCTGAATCTGTGGACGTAAGGGTTCATCAATATTATGAGAAAATTAACTATCAAACAACATTCCCCACCTCTTAATTTATTTATTTTCCTATGTAGATTCTTATTTAAGTTATAATAAATTTATTGATTTTCTTTTGAAATAACATATTTTCTAGAATATAAAAATTCATGGAATCCTTAATTCATGGAATCCCTAATCTTGAATCTTCTTTTTGGAGCTTGAACCTTGGAAAACATACTGAAATCCCGTAAAAGCCTAGAGTATGTATAGCAATAAAATGCATTTGTGCTTCAACAATATAACGATAAAAGTAATGTTTAGTATAATGATAAAAGTAATGTTTTTAAAGAATTATAGTTTTATAGCAGATAATAAAAGAATAGAGCAGATAATAAAACAATAACATAATATAGTTTACAATCGATAATAAAACAATAGCATAATATAATTTATAGCAGATAATAAAACAATAGTATAATATAATTTAAAGCAGTTAATAAAACAATATTATAGAATCACAGACTGTAAATTAAAATATAATTTACAGCTGAAAAATTCATATAAAATCTCTAATTTGGCAGTAGATATCTTACTCAGAGTGAAAGATGGGCTGAAAAATTCAACATAGGTCCAAAGCTGCTAGTAATTTTCAAGCTGTCAATAATCCTTTGAAGTAGTTCACATTTAAGCTACAGGTGCAGCCTACTTATAGGAAAGGTTGTCGGCAAAGAAAATGAGCAGGTGGCAATATAAAAAACAAACCAAGATCAAATCTAGAAAAGATATTGCAAGATCAAGTGGACGGTGATCTTAAATTTAATGGCAATTAGTAATGATTTAGATGAGAACACATCAATTATTCTAGTAAATTTAAGTAGATATTATGAGTTACGGATGACAGTAGTATAGAAATAAATATATCACAGGGATAAAGATATCTACTTGGATCGAGTATCTTAAAAGGAGATCTGGCCAATATTATAGGAAACACGTGATGGATATTTTTTTAATACATATTTTTAACGAAAGTTGAAGTATATTTTATGGGGATAGGTGGAGGTGAAGCAAAAATATTAGAGACAACAAAATATGACGTCTGACAAAGTGGTTTTTCCCAATTGTACTAGATGGTTTCATATTGTGAGACAGGTGTTCGTGAAAAAACCACTGCAAAATAGCCTATCGGCTAAAAAAAAAGTGCCGACTATTCAACAACTTATTAGAAACACCACACAACCAATGAAGAATTGAATAAAATATCCTGCTCTTTGAGGATGTCGTTAGCATAAAGGACTATGTTTTAGGGTGTATGTGCGACTCATTTGGATCATAAGCTGAAACGAACCAGGAAATTTCTCTAGCAAGAAAAAGTTTTCTTTTGATCAAAAGTACAAATCTATCAGTTTCCTTGTACCGGGAAAAATAAGATTTATGGTTTAAATTGATGCAAATCCAATCACCTTCATGTCGGATTAAAAATAGTTCCTCATTGGGAGTGAATGGTCATCAATCCATTGAGCGAAGAAATAACAAAATTCAAAAAACATAAATGATTATGTTTATATTGCTGCGAGAACGAACAAAATGTCATCTACCTTGCGAACTCTCACAAATAAATGTCATAACTATATATATAAATCTTATCATGAGATTTTTCTATTAATTGGGAGGGGAGTAGAGCTAGAGATGGTAAACTATACAAGCACTAGTACATTTGAGGTCAATTTTTGACCTTTATTTCATCTAATTTTCTACTAATACTAGTCGAATGATCCAAAAATATTTTCGTCGCTATTTTTCTAGTCGAATGTTTGACACAATGTACTTAAGGTCTGTAATGTCTAAATTTCGCTCATGAAGGATTTCCTAAGTGAGATTTGCATAATGAGATAAGAAATAGATCCTAAGGCCAATTTTAGTTTTTTACACTTAATTATTATGATCAAAAGAATGGAAAGGAATATGTAAGGAATAGTGGGATAAGATACTTACCTCATAACATGGCAGATCAAAGAATTCTGTTTTCTGAGGTCTGTAGACTATTTCTAGAAAAAATGATAGTTGATCTCGAATCAGAATGCAGAGACGAACAAAACCCAGAAATCTTTTTCTGTTCCGATGTCATTTTATGAAAAAGGTTGAACTTGACCCACAAATGTCAACACTGACCCAATAATGTCGACCCTGACCTACACAGGTCTGACAGAAAATCTGTTCACACCGTCTGAAAGAAAACTGAAAAGGGTATCCAGATCTGGTCTCAAATCTGCTGTTCTATACCTGCAACTCCCAAAAATAGCACCTATAAATATCTGAAAAGAGGGGTTTTGGGGTGGCTATATAGGGTTTTGCCTTAGTCAAACCCCTGCTTTGGTGATTTCCACCTCCACAAATAGCCGAATATAGAATGTATAGTGTGTGTGTGTATTGTTCTTTTGAAAAGAGTCTTTAAACATGCAATATCAAGATCTAATCTTCTAGATTAACAATCCTAACATAACATGAAAATGAGAAAGCAATGCATAGATTTGAATATGAAAAAGAAAGTATACCAAGCCCCCAAGGCTAAAGTATTCCTATCAACTCACAATCTATAATTGCTACCCCATGATAATGTCTTTTAAAATGCTTGGATATTGAGAATAGTTGATCCAAAGAGAGAGCCTTCTTGCTTCAATGAAGATCCACCATGGCTTGTCCTTAAAAATGCTTGATTGAAGATAATGATATGTCTTCCTAGCTTGTCCTTCTATATCATCCTCTTTCTTATTTGCATCATCATTTCATCATGTCATCTCCCGATTCCATCTCATGATCAAATGAAGGCAAAAGAGAGTGTTTATACAGAGATCTCAACATAGGTCTCCTAGGGAAATGCGAGAGATCCAAATTCAAATTTCACCTTGAATCATGATCCAATCACAATCACCAACCAAGGAGGGAATGTATTAATTCAAATATCAGAGAAAACACTTCCGCATCCGAACCCGAGGACCTATTCCAAGTTTCGGACCCCGATAAGCTCCAGATTTGAAAGTGGGGACCAACACCCAATAGAGGTCTATGTAAAACTCACCCTTGACCTAGGTCAAGGTAGACCTTGACCCTGACCTAGGTCAAGGTTGACCTCGACCCTGACCTAAGGTTTCAGGCAGGTCAACAAAAAGTTGCTGAGAGATTTCCAGGTCAGCCGGGGACCTAGGAAGGTGGGGGAATGTGCCAGAATGTTTAAGAAGGCCTAGAGGCCTAGAGAGAGAGTAGGATGAGGCCTAGGAAGACCAATACCTAGGTCCTACCTAGAGAAAAGAGCCATGGAGAGGGAAATCCAGAAGGATCCATAAGATTTTAACCCTAATTTCACCTACACCTGTATAATCAAACACAGATGCAAATCTAATATGCAGACACATTAAATGAGGGTGCTAAACCTATCAAAATGGAAGTGCTTCCATTTTAAGATGATACATTCAGCCCCCACTTTAGCTTAGATATGACACTACGTGAATATGCAAGCTAAATTAAGAAAACATCATAGAGTATAAAAAGGATATAGCCAAGTCCTTAGTGTAAAGATCCTACAAGAAACCATTAGTATCCGCAACCTGCAGCACACAAGGTTAATGAAAATCCAAAGAGCACCTAAGTCTTACTATGATGATCTTGAGAATTATATAGAACCCCTTATGCCCCCCTGATTCGGCTTACTAGTTCATGGAAGGTGAAACAAGGTGATAACTAGGTGATTTTGATACACTGAATATGCAATTTGTTGAGAAAGTCCTTTCCTAAACTAGTGAGAAGGGTCCTAAACCTTCCTAAATTGATTTAAGAATTTAGGTATCTAAATCACAATTCCAACGCTTCTGATGGCACTAAAAATGGAGCTACCGAACTCAAGTTATGATGAAAAGAATAGATGTCTATCTAAATGCATATAAAGGAAAAATTTGAATTTAACCTAGATATTTTCAACTGAAACCCTAGTAAAAACCTAATTTATTTCATATAAATAAGAGGAAGAGCCACTTACCACCTCATTCTTACCATTTTCAGAGTTTGGGGAAAGAGATAGAATGCCGAAGAGAGGAATTCTGAGCGAGCCGCATGGAGGTTCTGAGGGAGCATCTGGCCAGTAGACAGCCATTGCCCGAGGTGAGTTCTGGTTTTCAGTGCTTATGATTGAAATTTTCATGCTTTTATAGGGAAGGTCAACCCTAACCCAATAAGGTAAACCCTAACCTAGTAAGGTTTACCCTGACCTATTAAGGTTGACCCTGACTGGGAAGGTTCTGTCCTTTTTGGGGGCAGGTTGACCCTGACCCATTAAGGTCAACCCTAACACAAAAAGGTCAACCCTGACCCAAAAAGGTCGACCTTGACTAGGTTAGGTGTGTACAAAATATTTTTGATGCAGAAGTACTGATATGATTCATGTTTGTGCTTGCAGGATACAGTTCGTCTTCGAGAGCATCCCTTCGGAGGGTTACTACTATATGTCAAAGGGAGTGTCTCCGAGCTACAACAAGATGAGATACAGTTATTGAGAGATGTAGGATTGTACTGGGTAGTAGTCCTACCATAAGTAAGATTCCATCGGTCCATGATATCAGCCATGATAGAGAGATGGGATGAGGATACTTTTTCCTTCCATCTTACATCAAGAGAGATCATGATCACTTTGGAGAATGTGTACAGGATCCTACGACTTCTGGCCTGAGGTGAGCCTGTCAGACCGAGAGTACCATGGGGTCCTCCTAAGGTTTTTGTAGATATGGAGTATTGTTTGGGATGGGTACCACAGTTGAGGACCCGATCAGATCATATATCTTTGGCAGCCATACTAGCAGGTCTGACACCTTTGGTACGGAGAGTAATGCTATGTATACTTGCTTTGGTTTTAGTGCCCAACACAAAGGGTACAATATTTTTAGCACCATTCACCCATCTCATATGTAGGATGGATAGTTACAGGGTCATTATCTCATGGGGCCACAACATGTTGGCTCATGTCTATCACAAGTTGAGTCAGTTGGTGAGATACCAGCGGGAGAGTTTGATAGTGTGCACCTTACTACAGGTTTGGATGTTTGAGCATTACACATGTACACGACCACAAGGTACTCCTATGATGATAGATGTGAGCACACTGAGAGCCTTCACATATTCACTAGCAGATGTCTGGCAGCATGGAGATATCCTCTTTTGGAGGGTATGCTTTGACCGAATACCAGGTATAGATGTGATATGGAGACCTTATTGCTAGATGATAGAGTGACCAGATACCCGACATCAGTTGAGACACTCTCAGCAGTGTAAGCTGCTAGAAGGTCCTACCAACCATGTCATGATGCCATATTACTATGATAGGGTGATGAGACAGTTTGGTTTGATGCAGGGGGTCCCTTGGACAGTACCTCGGTATGCATATCCTACGAGATATTATCACAGACCCGGTGCCATACGTCGACCTACAGTAGTTGACATTATGGATAGTTATACAGATGAGACTAAGGATATAGAGGTAGCCCCTGAGATATCCTATGCAGGTGTTAGCAGAGAATATATCAGGTACTAGAGTTTACAGGGGACCCATCCTATCTTCCCTGATGACTACCCCACAGGTGATCCAGGTCCTTCAGATAGGAACCACCGAGGAGATGACACACCTGTAGGAGAGGAGGAGGAGGATCAGAGAGATGAGGAGGAGCCTCCCTTTGAGGGTGATCCCATGGAGGAGGAGAGAGTAGAGGAGATAGAGGAGGAGAGAGCAGAGGAGGCCCCCAGGCTGCAGTACAGGGTTTGGTGATGAGGCAGTCTATGTTGCTCCCCTGAGATCACGGTGACCTCCTCGAGTGCACACCGAGACACCACCTCTGAGGCCTAGACATAGTGAGCGAGGAGAGAGAAGTCAGTCCATGCCCCCACCAGCTAGGTCCTTTAGTGATACCCAGGCGGGAGATCCAGGTATGACACAACTTTAGAATGTTTTGAATACAGATTTTTTTTTTTAGAAGGAGAATTTAAATAAGTTTTATATTTGAATTTTGCAGGGAGCGTAGTAGAGTGGAGGAGTTTTGTATCTAAGGTTCTGAAGGATACATGTATATCCTATCGACTGCCAGCTAGTGAGAGAGAGTCCCTTATAGGGCAAAGGGATCCTAGAAGACACATAGATATCTTCCTATGTGTACAGTGAGAGTTGAGGTTATGCAAGGAGAGAGAAGAGAAGCTGGTGGCTGATCTACAGAGAGCCCAGGAGCGGATTTAGGAGATGAGAATATCGAGGAGTCACACACAAACTATCATTCCGAGATCCTTAGCCTCACACCACAGATCTGTGAGAGCTGGGAGTCACCGTCCTTCAGAGCATCGGGATAGAGATTGATAGATATGGCACTTGTGCCACATATGTACCAAACTTAGAAAAGTTTATTTATGAGGAAAACTTTGTTTTTGGAACAATTAGTTCTATGGTTGATTACTTTGTTTTTCATCAATTCATAAAACTAAAAAGAAAAAGGAAAAGAAAATATGTATGAATGCATTCTAAGTAAGGTAAATTATAAAATAATTATTCTATAAGGAACACATTCATGCATAAAAAAATAAATGACAAATTAGGGATAATAATGTTTGATATGCATGATATTAATAGGTTCTTTAAGAGGAAAACCATTCATATCAACAATTTTATAAGCACCTGAAGTAAAATCCTCAATTACCACAAAGGGTCCAAGCCAATTTGGACTAAATTTTTCTTTCTCACCGAGTAAAGCATTCACATTTCTTTGGTTTTCATATAATACTAAATCACCTACCATGAATGATCGTTCGATGACTTTGTGATTATATTGTTTTTGGAGTGATTTATGATAGGCCTTAATGTGTTCCAAAGCATTTATTCGTTGTTCATCTAACATTTCTAACTCTTGTAATCGTTGTTCCCGAAAAGTATCTTTGTCAATGATCCCATGAAATGAAACATGCAAGGATGGTATTTCTAATTCCAAAGGCATGATAGCGTCAGTACCATAAACAAGATTATAAGGTGAGGTACCAGTGGCCGTACAAACACTAGTCCTATAAGCCCACAAGGCATAAGTGAGTTGTGTATACCAATCTTTCGCATGTTTGTTGACTATTTTCTTTAATATTTATTCGATAACCTTATTCGATGCTTCAGCTTGACCATTAGATTGGGTGTAGTAGGGAGTAGAAAATCTATGTTGTATATGATATTTCTCCATGAATTTTGTGACTTCTTTGTTCTTAAAAGATGTACCATTATCTGAAACTATCATTGAAGGAATACTGAATCATGCTATAATA
>MU224331.1:3163304-3179054 GCA_018584345.1 Thuja plicata | reverse complement strand
GAGTAGAAAATCTATGTTGTATATGATATTTCTCCATGAATTTTGTGACTTCTTTGTTCTTAAAAGATGTACCATTATCTGAAACTATCATTGAAGGAATACTGAATCATGCTATAATATGGTTAAGGATGAAATCACAGATAACATCTGCAGTAGTAGAATGAAGAGGGATAGCTTCTACCCATTTTGTAAAGTAATCCATAGTCATGAGAATGTATGTATGTCCTTGAGAAGAAGTCGGTGAGATTTTTCCAATGAGGTCAAAACCCCAAATGCTAAAAGGCCACAGAGTGACTTGATTACGAAGCTCACGAGCAGGAGCATGAATTAAATTACCATGTTGTTGACACTGAGGACACTTTTTGACAAATGTAAAGGAATCTTGCTCCATTTTTTGCCAGTAGTATCCCATTTTGAGGAGTTTATTAACTAAAGATTTTCCACCAAAATGTCCTCCACAAGAACTAGAGTGAGCTTCTGCTAAAGCTATAGGTACTTCAATTTTGTTATGACATCTTAATAGTAAACCGTTGTAAGATCATTTGTAAAGTGTTTCCCCTAAAATGATATAGCGAGCTGCAAGTTTTCAAATAAGATTACGTGTGTTCCTTGTTGCCGATTTTGGAAAAGTATTATCTTTCAAAAAATGAAAGATATGTGAATACCATTCATCTAAATGCAAATTACAACAATCAACTGTAACCTTATCAGAAATTGCAGGGGATTTAAGAGTATGTATAGTGAATTGAAAGTCTTCGTTATTATTCTCAAGGAAAACCAAAGAAGCCGCGCTTGCCATGGCGTCTGCATGTCGATTATCTTTCCTAGGTAAAGTTTGAATTGTGTAAGAAGAGAATTGTGAAAGAATATCGAGAGCCACATCTCGATATTGTGCCATCTTATCACTCTTAGTTTGATAACCTCCTTTGATATGTTCCACAATCAATTGCGAATCCCTGTAAATTTCTAAGTTTTTAATATGAAGGGATAAAGCTGCTTGTAAACCAGGTATAAGAGCTTCATACTTCACAATGTTGTTAGTACAAGGAAAAGTTAATTTATATGACATAGGGATTGGTTTTTTCGTAGGAGGGATCAAGATAATGCCCGCTCCAGAACCTGTCTTGCACCTAGAACCATCAAAATATAATTCCCATGTATCATCTTGTTTGATTGCAAATATATGCTCACCAGGGAATTCTACTGAGGTACGGTTGTATTAGAATGAGGACAAGGAGCTTCAACTAAATAATCTGTTAAAGCTTGTCCTTTAATTGACTTTTGAAGGATGAAATTGAGATCAAATTCTGTGAGCAACATCACCCATTTTGCTAATCGACCAGAGAGATCAGTTTTTGAAAAAAGGTGTTTTAAAGGATCGAATTTAACAATCACATTAACTTCAACATTGAGTAAGTAATGCCGGAGTTTTTGACAAGCATAAACTAAAGCCAAGCATTTTCATTCTAGTTGAGTATATCGAGTTTCATAGTCCAACAAGGTCCTACTAATATAATATACTGGTATTTCCTTTCCATCACTATTATGTTGGGCCAACAATGCACTCACAACATTAGGTGTAGCAGAAGTATATAGATAAAAGGGTTTATTGAATTGAGCAGGTTGTAAGATAGGAGGATTAGCAAGATATTCTTTAAATTGTTCAAAATAATTCTTGCATTCCTGGTTCCAAGAAAAAGTAGTATCTTTTCTGAGTAAAGAAGTAAAAGGAACAGTCCAATCAGCTAGGTTAGAAACAAAGTGACGAATAGATTGTATTTTACCTTGTAAACTATGTAATTGAGAAATATTCTTAGGAGGCATGTTAACAATAGCTCGCTTAGAGATAATAAATCCTAATAATTTTCCAGAATCAACCCCAAAAGCACATTTCTTAGGATTTAACCTCATGTTGTAACTCCTAATTCTTTCAAATATTTGTCTTAAAATGAACACATGATCTTCTCTATGTATAGACTTCGCCAAGATATCATCCACATAATCTTCTAAAATCTTATGAATGTAATCATGAAAGATCAAAGTCATGGCACGTTGATAAGTGGCTCCCGCATTTCTTAATCCAAAAGGCATCATGACCCAATAGAATTTCCCCCAAGGTGTAATAAATGTGGTTTTCAGTTGATCCTCAACAGGAATAAAGATTTGATTATAACCTGAAAATCTATCCATAAAAGACAACAATGCATGACCTGCCGTTGAATCCACAATCATGTCAATATTAGGTTGTGGGAAGTCATCTTTTAAGGATGCTTTATTTAAGTCTCAGAAATCAGTACACATTCTTATTTTATTTCCTCCCTTAGAAACAACCACAATATTGGAAATCCATTCAGAATAATCAATAGAGCGGATGAATCCAGCACCTAGTAATTTTTCAATTTCAGCTTTTACTAGTAAAGCGATGCTGGGATTCATCTTGCGAATCTTTTGTTTCATAGGTTTAGTATTGGGTTTAAGGAAAATATTATGAGTGCCAATCTTGGGATCTATACCTGGCATATCTGAGTATGTCCAAGCAAAGATATCCTTATATTCAAGCAAGAGAGAAACCAATTGATCGTGTTCATCTTGATTCAAAAACTTCTCAATTTTGATTATTTTTTTGACATCGTTCTTATCCATTTGAATTTCAATGGTCTCAGTTATTAATAAATTACTTTGTATGGGAGAATCTATTGGCAAAGGGGAAATATCTGATTCATCATGTTCTCCAAAATAGGCTTCACTATTTAGGCAATATAATTTTCTCCTTTTATGATGAAATGTAGGTAAATCTTGATATGCTCCTAAAAAATCAGCAAGGGCTTCATCCTCAGGAAAGATGTCTAACCTAGGCTTTTGATCTATGTCAAGGAGAAGCGGATTAACCAATGTCAAATGTCCACCATAAATATGATTAACATTAAGAGGAAAAGTTGATGGTTGCTTATAAGGATTGAATCCTAAGCCATAAGTATAATCACAACCTTCATTATCTCGGGGTACTTGTATACCTTGTTCATACTTACCACAACCTTTCCCGTTAAATCCCAATTTATTGAGTAGATGATAACCAGAACCATACCTATCGACCATATTGGATTAAGTTAAAGGAGCAACATATGTCACAATGTCATAGAAATCTGGCTTTATTGTCTCGATTGTCTCATCATGAGAAGCAACAACAAAGTTAATTTTTAATGCCTCAGAAAGCGGAGAAGGATTAAAAACTTGTTTTTCAAACTCAATTTGTTCTTTCATAAATTCCAAATCTGATACTTTATATTCTTCTAGAAATGTAGGATTAAAATCCAATGTTCCCCAATCATATTCCGTCAGGGAAGAAGATGGAATCTCATCTTTTTTAACTTCTGGTGGTTGTTCAAGTTTTTTAACTGGTTGTATAGGGTCAGGAACCTTAGCATATTCTGTGTTCAGGCAAGGATTTGGTGCATCATCCGCATGTAGTGTGTACATTAGATTGTTATAAATGAACCTGACCTTGTGATGAAGAGTAGAAGGAACCACATGCATAGTATGTAACCAGGGTCTTCCTAATAGAAGGTTATAATTGAGTGGTCCCGGCATAATATGGATAGGAGTGTAAAGAAGTACAGGACCAACTTTAATAGGTAGCGTAATAATGCCTAAAGTTTTCTTTGCAATATTATCAAATCCACGAATAGGAATATTATCTGGTTGAATAGTTGTAAGATCGGCCTTAAATGCCTTAAGCATATCCATGCTACAAACATTAAGCCCAAATCTATTATCAATCAGTGTTCTGCGAATGATACTCTGATTAATAGAGACAACAACCATAAGAGCATCATATTGATTTTGCACCTCAACAGAAGGTAAATCATCATTGGAAAACACAATAGGAGGTACAAAAGGCATAGTATGCATGCACTCCAGAAATGAATTAATGTTCTCTTGATTAGGAGGCGTAGCAGGGAGAGTAGATAAAGATTTTTGCAATGCCTCATGATATGTAGGGGAAGTTTGAAGTAATTCCCATAAAGATATCTTAGCCGGAGTAGCTCGTAATTGTTCCACTAAGTCATATTCCTTAGAGGAAGAAGGTAACCTAGGTGCTTGAGGAAGCACGGGCTGAGAAGGAGGTAAAGTTGCTGGGACAGTAGGTTGAGGATTATTTCATGTGCGATAAGCATGTGAAACAAAATTCGTGTTATCAAAGAAATCCAAGGGGTTTCTGGGGTTTCCCTTAATATTTATCTAAGGAAATCCTTTTACTGTCATCAAAGGTTTAGAAAATGTCATTTTAGATGTCTTGATGTTGCAAATAGAGGAATATGAAGGTAACCATGCATACACCCTATGGAAAAAGTCATTTGAAGAGGTTGTGGAGGAGGATGAAATAGGAATAGGATCCATGGAGATTTCATTCGAACCACTTGCATGCTCACTTCCATGTACCTCATGAAGGGATCTATTATGTTGTACAAAAAAATCCTCATCAAAGTATTCAAAACAAAAATCATACATGTTGAACACAAGAAAACACTACAAGCATGAAAAATGTAAATGTTTTTGTATTTTTAAAGAAATTTTATGATTTTTATGAATTTTGAAATATAAATGCAAGAGCATAAAAGAAAACCTACTTCTATATGCATGCAAGATCTAATATGAAATGTAAATCTAACACCAAAGAAAAGAAAGAGTTGTCTATCGCGGGTTCACCAAAATGTAATGTCTAAATTTGGCTCATGAAGGATTTCCTAAGTGAGATTTGCATAATGAGACAAGAAATAGATCCTAAGGCCAATTTTAGTTTTTTACACTTAATTATTATGATCAAAAGAATGGAAAGGAATATGTAAGGAATAGTGGGATAAGATACTTACCTCATAACATGGAAGATCAAAGAACGCTATTTTCTAAGGTCTGTAGACTATTTATGGAAAAACTGATAGTTGATCCCAAACTGGAATGCAAATACGAACAAAACCTAAAAATATTTTTTCGTTCTGATGTCATTTTATGAAAAAGGTTGACCTTGACCCATAAATGTCGACCCTAACCCAATAATGTCAACCCTGACCTACACAGGTTTGACAAAAAATCTGTTCACGCCGTCTGAAAGAAAACCAAAAAGGGTATCCAGATTTGGTCTCAAATCTGTTGTTCTGTACCTGCAACTCCAAAAAACAACACCTATAAATATCTGAAAAGAGGGGTTTTGGGGTGGCTATATAGGGTTTTTCCTTAGTCAAACCCCCGCTTTGGTGATTTCCACCTCCACGAGTAGCCGAATATAGAATGTATAGTGTGTGTGTATTGTTCTTTTGAAAAGAGTCTTTAAACATGCAATATCAAGATCTAATCTTCTAGATTAACAATCCTAACATAACATGGAAATGAGAAAGAAATGCATAGATTTGAATATGACAAAGAAAGCATACCAAGCCCCAAAGGCTAAAGTATTCCTATCAAATCAAAATCCGTAATTGCTACCCCATGATAATCTCTTTTGAAATGCTTGGATATTGAGAATAGTTGATCCAAAGAGAGAGCCTTCTTGCTTCAATGAAGATCCACCATGGTTTGTCCTTAAAAATGCTTGATTGAATATAATGATATATCTTCCTAGCTTGTCCTTCTATATCATCCTCTTTCTTATTTGCATCATCATTTCATCATGTCATCTCCCGATTCCATCTCATGATCAAATGAAGGCAAAAGAGAGTGTTTATATAGAGATATCAACATAGGTCTCCTAGGGAAATGTGAGAGATCCAAATTCAAATTTCACCTTGAATCATGATCCAATCACAATTTCCAACCAAGGAGGGAATGTATTAATTCAAATATCAGAGAAAACACTTCCGCATCTAAACACGGGGACCTATTCCAAGTTCTGGACCTCGATAAGCTCCAGATTTGAAAGCGGGGACCAACACCCAACAGAGGTCTATGTCGACCTCACCCTTGACCTAGGTCAAGGTCAACCTTGACCCTGACCTAGGTCAAGGTTGACCTCAACCCTGACCTGAGGTTTTAGGTAGGTCAACAAAAAGTTGCTGAGAGATTTCCAGGTCAGTCGGGGACCTAGGAAGGTGGGGAAATGTGCCAGAATGTTTAAGAAGGCCTAGAGGCCTAGACAGAAAGTAGGATGAGGCTTAGGAGGACCAATACCTAGGTCCTACCTAGAGAAAAGAGCCATAGAGAGGGAAATCCAAAAGGATCCATAAGATCTTAACCCTAATTTCACCTACACCTGTATATTCAAACACAGATGCAAATCTAATATGCAGACACATTAAATGAGGGTGCTAAACCTATCAAAATGGAAGTGCTTCCATTTTAAGATGATACAAGGTCAAATGTTCTATGCCACACTTGGTCAAAATTAACATCTACAAATGACAAGTTTATTCATCAAACTTTAGACTAATGTCTGTCAAAATTTTTGACCTATATGACTAGGATGCCAAACCCACAACACTAAATTTTGACAGAGAATGGTTGATAGATAGACCATTTTGTGTTGAACATTAGACCAATGTTTGTTGAAATGTTTGGCCTATCCGACCAGGATGCCAAACCCACAACACTAAATTTTGACACAGAATGGTCGATAGATAGCCCATTTTGTGTCGATCGTTAGACCAATGTCTGTCAAAATGTTTGACCTATCCGACCAGGATGGCAAACCCACGACACTAAATTTTGACATAGAATGGTCGATAGATAGACCGTTTTATGTCGAACATTAGATGAATGTCTGTCAAAAGTTTGACTAGCTGATTCAGGTACCATTGGGGGATATTATTTCACTATTATTTATGGAAAATTCTTTCTCAGTGAGCAATTGAAATCAAGTGGTATAGCCATCTGAAGAAACTGGTTTACTGTCCAAAATGGCCCTCCCTCATGCACCTTAAATATTGCTGGCTAGGCAAACAACCTGAAGTCCACATGGATAACTGATACATGGTAGTTTTATTTATAAGGGAAATTAATGCAAGGTAAAAGCTTTGCAGCAAGAGCAGTATCAACTGTCAGAGCAAAATTTGTGTATCCATAGTGAGAGTTAAATAGTTGCTGATCCACACTTAATAGTACATAAAGCTCAGCTCAAGATTCAAGAGATTTTGGTGTAGATTTTGATGGTGACTGCCTTCATGTTTTTAATCCAAAATCTCTTGAATCTTGAGCTGAGCTTTTTGTACTGTTAAGTGTGGATCAACAATTGTTTAACTCTCATTGTGGAGACGCAAATTTTTCTTTGATAGTTGATACTTCTCTTGCTGCAAAGATTTTACCTTGCATTAATTTCCCTTATAAATAAAACTACCATGTATCAGTTATCCATGTGGACTTCAGGTTGTTTGCCTGGGCCAACAATATTTAAGGTGTATGAGGGAGGGCCATTTTGGATAGTAAACCAGTTTCTTCAGATGGCTATATCACCTGATTTCAATTGCACTGAGAAATAATTTTCCAAAAATAATAGTGAAATAATATCCCTCAATGGTATCCAAATGAAATTGAAAACACTCTTAGAGATGTTCAATTCTATTGCTCGACTCAAAGGTCCAAAGACTGTTGTCAAGAGTATGGACATAGTTGAATGTTGTTTGATTGAGTGGCTATGCCAAGAAGGGTTTAGTACCTGCCTAGATGACCTGGTTGTTATATGTGATACAACTCACAGAAGGAAGTTTATGGAGGAAATGGAGAACAATCTGAATAAAATTTCTCAGCTTATGAAGCACATGAGTGGAGCTTATGTGAATGCTATAATATCAAAAGTGTAAAAATGTTTAATTGAAGCTCAAGAAGAAATTACCAAGGTCATGTTGAGTACAAATCCTTATGTTATGATGGTGGAAAGTGGAAACACTCAATCTATAAGTAAAGTGGTTCAGCAGGTTGGATTTGTAGGGCTTCAGTTGTTCCCTACTAGAAGGCAGGCTTTTCCTAGTGAATGGCGCGATAGGCTTTCTTCACATATTCCATTTACTGGTTCTCATTCCTTTGACTGCGATGGGAAATATGATTCACCAGAGGTTTATGGTTTGATCAAATCATCATTTGTTAATGGATTTAATCCTTGTGAGGCATTTATACATTCTTTGTCATGTAGAGAAGGACTTTTGAGTCATAAAATGGGATTAACAGAACCAAGATACGTGCTCCAAAACTCTAGGGAGCATAGTGTCTTTGTACAAATCCAAGTCCACACCTTCTATCTGGCTAAGCACATGCAAATTCTTTCCCACCTGACAACATAGAGTTTATAGAAGAAATCATCTATGTATATTTGATTCTAAACAGTAGTAGAATGAATACAATTTAATTAAAGATAGTGCTTATACTCAAGTAGGCACTATTAATCTTACAAGATCATGAAGCTCTTTCCTTTCCTTATCATGTTTCTCCTTCTCTCGAATAGGTACTCCCTGCATGAGAACAACTAATGTTAAGAACACAACCTCATGCCGACACAAATTGTCACTTGCCTAGGACACATGCAAGCAAGACTGGCTAAACAGGACCTGGACCTAACTAAACAATGATGAATTGACCGATATGGTATAATCAACACACCTGATGCTACATCCTGACCCATAGTTTATTCATTTATGTGAAATTTTGAAGCACAAACTCTACTGCATCCATTACAGTTCCCCCTTCCCTACAAAAACAATATTTAGTTTAAATTAATATTTTATTTAAAAGCAAAATAAGCAAGATAATCAAAAATATCAAATAGAGCCCCATATTCAGTAACTGGAAAATATTAATTCTAAAGATCAAAAGATCTTTAAAAACCTTGTGGCATGGAATTCAGGTTTAAAAAGAGCAATTTTAAAGTGGTATTGTGTTTCCTCGTACCTATTTTTTCTATTATGATATGTAATATAAATATTGAAAATACAGATTAGGGAAAGTTCAATTGGCATGAAACAAGACATTTACTCTTGGCCAATAAAGCAAAACTAAGCCAGTGGTATCATTCATTAAGAAAATTGACTAAACATATAGTGAAGCAATCAGTAATGTCCCCTTTCTAATCTCTAGCTTTGTGTGAATAGACTGGTAGCTTAGGAGTAGCAATTATTTAGGAGAGTTACATTTAGTTAGGGTCAATTAAATAAGGAAATAAGACAGATAAATAATCAGTTAGGATCAGTTAAATAAGGGTATGCGCCTTTCACTTATCAGTTTGGGATTTCCATGGCTTGAGAGATAAACTTGCCAGTTAAATTCTATCAATTTATGGAGGAGCTTGTTAGTTAACTTCCGTCAATCGAAGAATGATTGCCTAAAATTAAGGAAGCATAGATTATAGAGAGTTTTGGAAGGAAAAGTGAAAGGGACTTTGAAAATTAGAAACTAAATTCAAATTGATTCCCAGGAATTGTCATGTTGCTTTCAGCATCTTTGGCACTTGGAGACAAATACCTCCAGGCATATCAATCTGATTACCTTGGGAACAAAAGTTCATGGTACAAAGAGTCAATAGGATCATGCCAAGCATCATTAGAATAATTAAAGGCATCCAGATTTGCATACTGGATGCACCCAATAAGTTGTATCAGTTTAATGAATCTCAATGAATGTATGTCTTTGAATAGAAGATGATATAAAAAATATCTTACTGTTAGTAAGACCAAAAAATGTAAATTGAAAGCTAATTTTTCTCTCAATGATTTGACAAGTTGTACCATGTTCCCACAATGCCCAATTTTGGTATTCTTATAGGCAATGAGGAGCATTTTTGAAGCACTTCATAATTAATCAAGACTGTAAGTGTTGATACATGATTTTTTCACTTGTGTTTTTCTTTGGAGTTGTTCCTTGGTTCATTTGACTTTAGTACTTGATGAGTATGAGGAAAATTTGAATCTAGAGATGATTTGGTGCTTGAATAGTGAGAAACATACATGTTTATCTCTAGTTGTCTATGTTTGACATGGTTATTGTTATAATGTTGAATTTATATATTGCATTGTGAGACCTGCAAGTTGTGCAATTTTATAGGCTGCATGTAATAACTTGAAATTGATATTTTTTGAAGTTTTTGCAAAAGTTTGATGAAATGCATAAACCCTCACACTTTATAATCTCTCAAAGCCTAATGTCAACAAGGTGAGAGCATATGGTGATTGGGAAACTAACTTACTAGCGGCAAGCTGCACAATTCAATAAAATATACAGTACAAAAAATTTACATATTCAACTATGTCTTGGAGACATTGCCATCTAGGCCTACTAGTTCAAGCTAATCTGGCAGTGTGCCACACAGATAACTAAAATTTTGAATAATAAGCAATTAATACTCTTCTATATTCAAATCCAAAAATTGACAAATAGTTACCCAACAATCTAAAAGTAAACATGTCACATTGTTGGAATGTAAATTAAAACAGATTATAAATACTCACAATTAAGCTAATATAAATGAAAATATGAATTTAAGGGTGAACAAGTGCTACAAAATGATCTAGAACCAGCAACAAGCCAATTGATTGTGACACAAAAAATGATGTAGAATCTCTGTGAAACACACTACTATAAACCTCAACTAAATCTCAAAACCCTAGTAGTAATCCATCAAATTAAATGTGAACAACCCAAATTGAGAAACACCCTCTTACAGAGGTGTAGATTGTAAAAAAATAGCAAAGCCAAAAACTACTCAACTCTATATACTTTCAACTCCCAAATCGCTATGAAATTATATGATAAACTGCTGATTTGAATTAAACAATAGAATAACCTAGCTTCAATAAAGGAAGCAATGTGTGAAAGCATGCGGAAGGCTGGAAGCATATATTAATACAACATGTCATTTCCAGAAAGTTATAAATCTTATTTTGTTAAGTTTCTATCCTTTTTTTAGTTATTTTTGAAAGACTAGATCCTTTCCATGGACTCAAAGGCCTAGAATCCATGGAAGGAAGATACTAACCATGTACCATAAGTTCTAATACTGATTCTTGCAGAGATTTGAGGAATGAAGTGATCACAATTTGATTTGAAGGAGGGTTTCAAGTGAAATTGAAATAGATGATGTGATGAATTGCTCTTCAAGGTAAGATGCCAAATTTGGTTCACAAATGAACTACCCTTCCAAAAGCACAATGACTCAAATAGACCCAATACAACCAAGGTTACCCTAGGTGCAAAATCATGATGGATTTGATGTATATGGGGTGTATGAGGACATATCAAAGTGGTTTCAAGGTTTCAAGACCCACCCAACTCTCCTAGCCTTCAATTCTTCACCAAATTGTCACTAGGCCTAATAGCCTTCCTTGTAGCCCTGCAGCGAGAGTAATTTGCCCTTAAGTTTAGATTTTCCCAAAGGACTACTCAAAAAAATTGTATTTTTGGATACCCTTTATCCCCTTATACAACCTACAAAAAGGAAACTATTGACTCCTCTGGACTATATGTGACTGTCCTCACACTATGGCTCCAAAAATGCATAAAAGACCCCAATTTACAAAGAAACTATATCATAAACATGTCTCTGATGTCCCAAATCTTGGGAAGTAACCTAAAATGAAACAAAACCCCTAATCCTAAGAGGAATTAGACTCAGACCTCAAGGAACCCCCAAAGCCCCAATTTAGTGACTTCAAACCCTTAAATCTAGGGCCTCACCAATCTCGACCATCCACACTCTTCTTGGACCAATTGGTGGTTGATTCACCATTCATACCACCCTAAAATACCATTCCAATCATAAAAAGGCTATGTCCTTAAGCCCGATCTCTTGCTGCTATACCTTAGCCATCAATTTCACTTGAAACCCTCCTTCAAATCAACTTGTGATCACTTCATTCCTCAAATCTCTGCGAGAATCAATGTTAGAACTTATGGTACATGGTTATTATCTTCCTTCCATGGATTCTAGGCCTTTGAGTCCATGGAAAGGATCTAGTCTTTCAAAACTAACTACAAAATGGATAGAAACTAACAAAATTAGATTTCTAACTTGCTGGAAATGACTATACAATCATATAAGGCTTCAAGAGTTGTAACCGATTTGGATCATTTAATAAAGTGAATGGAATAGAGGCATTTAGTACTTTCCTTATGACTCTCAAATTTTTTTCAAAAACTCTTCCTTTTAATTTGAAGTAGCATAAGCATACAAAAAGGGGCACAACCAGAAAAATAAGTAATATAATAAATACCTAAATAACTAATAATCAGAAATATATGTAAATACTTAAATAACAGAAATTGTAAACCACAAACCAACTGAAATATGAATCCTTCACCCTTTAGCCCAACTTCTAAGATTTTGAATATGCTCCTAAACTAATCTTTCCGCCTTTATTGGCCTAGAGAATTTTCATCCCAAATTCAATATGGAAACCAAGAAGATCTTGGTTCTACTTTATCTTCTAGAGTTGTTGGTGTTGCAATTGAGTGCATGTGGAATATGGGTGATTTTTATTTAAATGAATGTTATCACAATGCCATTTGTAGCTCTATATCATAGTTTAGTAGGAGGTTTGGAAATGATGTGGATTCATCACTTGGTGATCGATGATATTCTGCAATGGTTTTTGGTGCCATGGACGAGCTCTGGATCTTGTTTCTTGTATGTGGTAAGAGTTCTTTAACATCTCAAGTTCTATTGACAAGAGATGGTTACCTTCATGTGGTTTAAATATGTTGACATCTTGGTACCATGGAGGACTCTTGAAGTCTTTGGTTGAGGTGTCAGCTATGATTTCTCAATTTGACAAATGATGCTTATTTAGAGGGTGGATGTTATTGTGCCATAGTGTACTATCATTTATAGTTAGAGAGTAGGCAAGATGCAAGTGATCTTAGGAGAAAATATTTTCATTAGAGATGCGATATTTTGAGGAGATGTAGATCACAATGTCATGGACAGTTACCAATTTTGAAGCTGGATATTTGGTGGTGATTTCTGATAATATGATTAATGAGTGGTGTGATCATTTTGAACTTGTGGTTATTGCAATGTTGTATTGGAATTGGATTGACATGAGATGATTGGTTGTACATCATCTAATTTCATTTCACAAGTACATAAGGAAGTGAAACAAAAACTAGAACACACCACTCTCAAATACAAGGCAAATGCAGATAAAAGAAGAAGGGAAGTTCATTTTCAAATAGGGGATAAGTTATGGGCTTATCTCAGAGCTGAAAGACTTCCTAAGGGAAGACATACCAAGCTTCATATGAAGAAAATTGGACCATGTACAGTTCTGCACAAAATGGGTGACAATGCATATGAGATCTCTCTCCCTCCCACACTTTTTATTTCCCCTATTTTTAATGTTGCAGATTTGACTCTTGTTAAAGATGATGCAAGTTCTTCTATGATTCAGACAGACGTTGATGACTCTCTAGATGATACCTATGTTACTCATCTTCCTCCAAGCACATCGGTTCAACTCTACAAGATCCTTGCAACCAAAGAATGAAAGACGACTATAAATCATAATTATATGAAGTATTTGGTTAAGTGGAAGGGGATTCCGGATATAGATGCCACATGGCTGACAGAGGACCAGATCAAAGCCCATGGATCTACCTTAGACCTCCTCAACTCAAGTGGGAACTTGAGCTCTATTTCTCATGGGGAGTATGGTGCAGGAGCACCCTCTACCACATGAACACTTTTGAAGATTTCCAACACTTGAGACATTCAATGCACCCTTGACCGTATGGGATCCAAGGCATCTTGCAATTTAGGTGTTATAGTATGTTTATCTTCTAGATCCAAATGTAACACCTAGTTACAAGTTTTGGCCATCTATAAGCCACTTGGTACACTATGGTCATAGGATCAATAAATGGTTGTTTCTAGGATAGTTAAGAGTTTTAGGATTGATGTTTCTAATAAGATAGGTATTTTACTAGAGGCCTAAGTTGTTTTCTAAGTCATATTGCACTTTAGTTGCAAAATTGCAAAAGTTGCTTAGTTGCAACTTTGCTCTTTGTTAGAAACTTTTCAAAAAGTTGTCATAATCCTTTCCCCAATGGATAATTAGCTCAAAAATATTGTAAAACCATTGGGGATGGCATTCTTATCCCTCACAGGTGGGTAGAAGGCGAGACAATGTAATTCTTTGCTAAACCAATAAAGAAAAAACTATTTTCCTGCACTTTCAGCGACACTAGTGAATTGTATAGATAGGTATGGTCACAAGATTAAATGAGACCAACTTATAAACATTACCTTTCCTCTTAGCTTTCAGATGCAACCGGTTTGGTGAGGATATCTTTTCTCTAACTCAAGTTATCAGGATTTTTCTCTCTACAACTCTGGTTGGTTCCTATTTTTAAGGGTTTTGTCTTATTTTCCAATTTGGAAGCATTTACACCATGGGATTCACATGACCTCTAGTGGGAAGCTTCTTTGTAATATGTCTTCCATGATTCTGCAAGTAGTTATCATGTCTATGCAGGGAGATGGCTGTTTGAACGAGCCCTGGGTGTATATCCCTATGTATGCACCAAATCTGTAAATGCCTAAACAAACATAACTCTCAGACAGAAAAGAACCAAGGCCTATAACTCTAGATTTAGAGTTGTTTGGACATCCTCTAAACATTCCAATTGGTTTTAGAGAGGTAGTCCCTTGTTTTTTAGTACTTCCTTATTTAATGGAGGCCTAATTAGCCCTTTAGAATAGTCTAAAGATCTTTGATTCAACCCCTGTAATGAATCATCAAATCCTTGGTGCTCCTGATCTAAGTGTAACTTTGTAAAGGGTAATTGAATCTATCATTCAAATCCCATGTCCTTTGGAAGTTTCCAAAGTTATCTTGACTGCATTGCCTGGATAGGGCTACAAGTCTAGACTGGATTGTCTAGTGCATACACTAGAAAAAACCCAATTAGTGTGTTTGGATGGATGTGTAGGGGTTATTTGATCTTCCCAAGGATGTATAAGACCATTAGTTACCTTTGTGTGGACTAGTAATCTTTGTGGTCATAATTACACTAAATTTGGTATATTGAACCCTTGAGGATCCACTTCAAAATGTACTCTTATAGGCCATTCACCATTCCTAGGTCCATGAGGGGAATTGGGAATATGTTTCATGTCATTTCTAAAGGGTGCAAGTGTTAGGGTTGATTATCCCTTATCAAATCCATATACTATATGTACCATTAGATGTTTGTGTGCATGGATAAGCAAAGGATGGAAGATAGAGGTCTCTGATGGAGACAAAGTGTTGATTCGGGGTGCATGGTGGTTGGACCAGTCAAGGTATAAGAGTTCAATCCACATGAGGGATACTTTTTATGGCATAGAATGCCATAATATGCTTACTTTATGGTGTTGGATCCACTGGAAGGGTCTAGAAGTGATTGGAGGAGTCTAGTTGGTAAAGCCCTAGGTTAGAGTACCTAAAAAGGAGGGTTTGATGAATGGGAGCATAAATGAGCATTTTTAATCAAAAAAAGTTGAAAATCAATTGTTTTGAACCATGTTATAAGACTGTTTTAGGGCCTTGAAGCCTGGGAGTGAGTGGGTGTATGAGTTGCTTTGTAAATGGAGGGCTAATTAGGCCTAGAATGAGGGTTGCAGGGTGATGGAAAGGTTGAAGGACACTTATTACTTTGCTTGGACAGTAAAACAGAGATCTATTTCATTTATTTAAATAAAAGACCAAAAGGAATAGATTATACTTACCAGCTGGGACTGAACCATATGGGACTGAAAGGATGACTGTAGTAAAACTGGTAAACATCTTGATCTGAACTTAA
>MU224331.1:3136109-3161014 GCA_018584345.1 Thuja plicata | reverse complement strand
GGCCAACAATAGACTCCCACAAGTTTAATACATCAAGTTGGTTGAATCATTCTTTCCTGTCCTGTTGAGAGCATAGCCATGCTTTATGCTCTTCATTGATAGGCTCCAATTAAGCTGAAAGGGGATATGAACTCCCAAGTAAGTAGTTTCAATTTTTGGGAACAAATGGGTAAAGATCCATCAAGAAGTTTTATATTTTATGCAATATTAGTAAATTCATTGAAGAGCCAGATCTCAGCTTTGGTACATCATTGTTACCAGTTGAGTTCACTTTGGAGTTGGGCCGTTGATAGTGGTCATTAAATAGGTATATTTTATGTCCAAAGTGTTGTAATAGAAAATTTCATAATATCTTTGATTATGCAAGTCACACATGATATTTTTGTTTTCCTAATGATAAGTTGAAAAGGGTTGGTTTTGGCTTGTGGGCCTCACCGTGCAATATCAACATGAAAAGTACTCTTACTCATACATTGGACCGGTGGCTGGATGAATTGAATTGCCCTAGACAGAAAAATGCCAATTTTAAGTGAGGAATTTGCATGGCACTAAGAAATTAATTTTCAAATTGCAGTTGCTTGAAAGAGACCATTGTTGGACTGCCAACGATCTCAATTTCTTTGCAAAACATTAAACTGGGGACTTGTTTAAAGATGGTTTTATGATCAAATTGAAAGTCACTTCGCCTTCATTTTTTTTGGGTCAACTTAAAAGAAAAAAGTATTTCCATAATGACAAACTTAGGGTTTTTCAAAAGTTATAAAATGATATTTTAAGAGTTGTTTTAATTTGACTTATTTTTTTAACTTCTCCATACTGTAATTCCTGTAACTTTTCCTTGATTGTCTGAAGTACATAATTCTTTAGTGAAGTCTTAACAATTTATATGGGAGTTTTTTAGTATATTGTGGAGCATCAGAGCATAAACTTCTTTGTATTGAACTGTCTTTTTTAATTTTAAAGGCTAGATGGAGAGGCTTGCCCTTGGAT
This sequence comes from Thuja plicata, assembly GCA_018584345.1. Lineage (NCBI taxonomy): Eukaryota > Viridiplantae > Streptophyta > Pinopsida > Cupressales > Cupressaceae > Thuja > Thuja plicata. The sequence continues at coordinate 3,160,024 of MU224331.1, read as the reverse complement.
ATCAGGTCTTTTCATCTACATGCTTTGCAATATGTACTTGTATTATAGATGACATCTGAGTTGATTTTCTTCGTACTGGAAGTCAAGTTTCAAGTAGTGTTGGGTATGCACTTTAATTTTAATGTTTTTTTGGAAGATTATTTTTTAATTTAGTGTTGAATATGTGAAAGTGTTAGATTACTTTATATTTTAGAGTAAGTATATTGTCTGTGTGCAAAAATTTATTCAAACACAGAAGAGATACAAACAAAGTGCCTAGAAGAAAAACATATTGTGTTTGAGTACTTTAAGAGTGGGAACTTATTTGAGAATAATAAATGAAGATCTTGGAAGACACAAAAAATTTTATGGAGTTGATTTGGTAAGGAAGACCTCTGCAACTTCCACAATAGAGATGAGAGGGGTATCAAGCCCAAAATAGCTCGCCAAGTGGAGCGGGCTCACGATAAGTGGGCTCCCACAAATGGCAATAAAGTTGATCTATCAGCCAATAAGCCAGCAATGAAAATGTCAGTCTAGATGAGACCCTTGAGGAAAGAAATATCGTATTTTCAATTGATTTGAGGCAAAATTCCTCAACTGCAAATCAATTTTCTTGAGATCTAATCTAAGAACCTGCTAATGAAAATTGCTCAAATATGGAAGGAAAAAAAAGAAGCTTACTCTAATACTTTTGGAGCATCAATTCCACCTAAGACCTCCAACTTGTTATAAACCTTCATAAAAACAAAACAAATATTTGATAGGAATGGATGAATTATATTGAGATGAATAAAATATACAATGACCTTTGTGTATAAAGGTAAGATGTGAGGGTAGGTATAAGTACTTTCCAACTACTTAGCACACATATTAACATGGGTAAACAATAAAATATTAATAATGTTTGCCAACTTCCTAATAATTAGTCTAGGTTAAACTTAATCTTGTGAGTGTAGTGTAATTGTAAGCACTTACAATTTTGGCCCTTACGCCCTATTTTAGTGTCCAAGGTTTTCATGCATGTTATGTTTGATCATGCCCCAATTTTGTGCACTTTGTTTATGTCCTCATGTCCATAAGGAGTCCCAATGTAATTTTTAGACTAAATTGCCTTGCAAAGGGTGCCCCGGAGTGTATAGGTCAGTTCAATCTACCCCTTACATTGGGAGGTGCCTCTTACATGGTAGATTGGCACCAAATTTGAATTGGAGCTTGGCCTCTTGATTTTGAGCGCGATTTTAGACTCTTGTCAACCTAGTTCGAGCTTTAGGCCCTGAAATAAATAGGAGAGGCATAAGTTCAAGGCTACCTCCCTCATTTTAGAATCTAATCCATAACTTTGAATTGACGAGATTAGATTACAATTCAATTCAAGCACTCATGCAATCAAGGAATAATCGATTTCCCTCAAGTATCAAGCATGGAAGATATAGAGTAGTGTCTAGATCTTAGCATATGTAAAGGCATTCATTTTTCTCCTATTCTAGATCCAAAGTCAAGACTACATTAAGACAATTTTCAAGCGTCTTCATGAATAATTTAACACTTGTGGAGTTATAATATCTTGTCAACCCTCTGCTACTGGCAGCATGCTTCTTTCTTTATGCTATCTCAATTTGATTTCAAGCTTAAATTTTTATATAGGGATTTAAATATGGCAAACCCCTTTCTCTCAACATTTTAAACATTGTTTGTGTACACCTGTGATAGGTGATGAAGTTTCCGATTTGGATTCAAGAAGATGAAACAACTTTCTATAGATCCCCGCTTTCTTCATCTCCCTTTTGTTGATTAAGGGTGTCTCCCAAGTCCCAAAATCACTGGTTATTCCATCTATCCCCTATTCTCTAGGTCACCCCTAACAAGAATTATGGGTTGAAACTGTCTATGCAAGTTAGTTACAGTGTTTACTTCCCGGATCTATACACAGCATTTTCTTATCAATCTATTCTCTTTCTGCATCTACAAATTTGTCTTCCTTACATCTTATCTTGTCCTACTTTCATAATCTTCTCATTCCAAATTACACCAATCAACCTACTCTTAGCGAAAGGAAAAAATTAATACACTCATTCAACCCTTAAGCTCCCTTAAGCCTAGAAAGTGTTCCCCTTCCTAATGTGATGAGAGATATGAAATTTGGGGTGTGATGCTTCCTAGTTTGTTTGACCATCTTGGTGAACATTCATCCCCATCTACACACCTATCACCATTTCATTTTTTTAATGAAAGTGAGTAAATTATATTTAATCCAACATGATTTTCAAGCTAGTTTAGTTTATTCACATGACACACTTTTTGGGTATGCTGGAAATAGATGTGGTAATGCATATTTCTAAACAGAGTTAATATATTTACTGCAAAAAATGTAACCTTTAGTTTACAAATTAAATCTAAAACATTTAACAACATCATTTCTAAGCGTTGTTCAATTTTTTATTTGGTAAAGTGCTGCAATATTATCTTTTTATCTACGGGTAAGTACACCAAGATGGTGTGCAAAAAGGGGGTGTAAGTGACCACTTTTTTTTCTTTCTAAAATTAGGTAAACTTGAACTTGGAAGAGAAATTTGAGTCATGTACTAAATTAGAAGATGTGAAAAGAACAAGAATTATAGTACTCTAAATCTAGTTTCTACATTACTAAAGTTTTTGGATAAGATTAAGAGGGTCAAATCCATTATGCACGAAAAATTTGGTCTTGATTTTTTCAAAAAAAAAACATAACATAGCACACATCAAAAAAGATATAGTTAGATTTAGTATTTTGGAAAACCATTTGGTAGAAAGATAGGTAAGAGTGAGAGCTAGAAGTTGTTTATTTTTTGTAATTTTATGTTGCATATTTTTTATGATTTTTTGAAGTAGGCACATCCTGAAAATTAGGTGTCTGTTCGTGCACTAGACATAACTTACATCAAAATAATTGAAAAGATTTTTTTAAAGTGCATAGAATCAAGTGTAGAACAATAATATGTATTTTTTTTTTAAATTGGTCAATTAGATAAAAGGTTATTGCGAAAATGGTACACATATGTCTCTGAGAACTATGGAGACACTGGTAAATAAAATTAAACTTTAATATGCTAATGTTGTCATAAAAATAAAAAAAATTATATGGTTAGAAAGCTCACAAGACATGTAAAATTATGGTGGTAATTATACAAATACCCAATTGATAATGTGTAAACTTGATGATGAGGAAGATGAGAAACCAGTCTAGAAGAACAAAAGATGTGAGATAGGAGGGAAATAGTGGTGTAGTCACAACAGAAGGGTCCAAAGGAGAAAAATCCAAACCATCCATCAAGATTCACCCAATGAAAGCAAGAACAAGGAGTAGAGAGAATATAATATCCAATGTTTGCATTATCATAAATTCATGTACAATTGGCCAACACATGTAGGCTTACAAAACATGCATACATGCCTGATTACAAATATTATCTAGATTATCCCTTATGCGGATCTATATCATTCTTATTCATGAAATATTACTTACTAAAGGAACAATTACAATAATATATAGAAATTTGCAAAGAATCCAAGTTGGCCAAGAGCGATCACAATCCACAAGGCAAGAAAATGTAATGTGTAGATAGGCCAGGAACTAAATCATGAAGAAATCCTCCACCAACGATTAAAATGAAGCATAAACCAAAAGGGAGGTCATCCAAGAGTCCATGAACATCGAACGATGAGCCAAAAAGGATCGCAAACCAAGGAGAATGTTCACAAGATCGGAAACTCCAACTAGCTGAGAACATGATGAGGAAATAGGTTGAGCCAAAAGGTCAAAGATATATCCACTGAGAAGAATAAGACCAAGGTGCGAACCCAAAGGAAAATAAAACACAAGCCAAGGAACATGTCACCAAGTTCCCAATAGAAAATGATCCAATATAGAAGGATGTTGAAAAGGAACACAGAAACTGAACTAAATTGAGAGAAAAATGTTTTTGGTTGATACAAGATTTCCAAGAACTCAAGGATGCTCCTGCATCATACATCCAGGCTTTATTGAAAGTGAGCCTCTCACTTTGATGGGCTGAGAGGAAAACCAAGTCAGTATACCTCAGCCTAAGATATCCAAGAATAATCCTCAACTAGTTTTCCTTTCCACGGTATTCATGGTATTGTCTTCCTTGTGTGCTTCTACCAACTCTACTATCCAATATGCCTTCAATCTCATCTAGTTTCTTCTCAGGAAACTGCTGCTCTAAATCTGGTCAACTACCATCACTGAATTCTAATTCATAATACTTATATAGATCTACAACGTTGAACATAGGTGATATACCCAAAGTGTTTGGTAACTCAACTTCATATGCATTATGTGAATCAAAATTCTTCAAGATCTTACAAGGTCCAAACTTCCCCATCTTCAATTTATTGCAGTTTCCAACTGAAAATATTTCTTTCTTCAAATATATCATCACCTCATCTCTAGCTTGAGATTCCTTATGTCTCCTCTTCTCATCTTCTTTCTCCTTATACTTATGCTTCATGTTTTCCAAATGTTGCTTCACTTGTTTATGCAATAATTTCAAATGTTCTCCAAATTCCTCTGCTTCTGCACTTCTTTTATCCTAATGACTGATATCCCTAAATTTTGATACACCTTTAGGATTCATGCATGTAACAATCTCAAATGGTGTCTTCCCTATACTTGGATTTACTAGATCGTTGTATGAAAAATCTGCTTGAACAAGTATCAAATCCTAATTTCCAGCCTTTTTTCCAACCAAACATCTCAACAAGTTTCCCAAGTTCTTCTCACTACCTATGTCTATCCATCTGTCTTTGGGTGAAATGTAGAGCTAAACTTTAATTTTGTCTTCATCTTTCTCCATAGTGTCCTCCAAAAGTAAGCAACAAACTTGGTATCCTTGTCTGAAATAATACTTCTGGGTAATCCATGCAATCTCATAAATTCTTTGAAAAATAAGTCTGCTACATGAATTGCATTTGTTGTCTTCTTACAAGGTATGAAATGCGTCATCTTAGAAAATCTATCAAAAACCACAAATATGGAATCATTCCCTCTTTGTGTTTTAGGCAATCCAATAAAATCCATGCTTATGTCTTCCCAAGGATTATTTGGTACTATCAAAGGTTTATACGATCTAACATTCTGACTACGTCCTTTTGCAACTTAACAAACTTTGTAACTCTGAACAAATTTCCTTACATCCTTATGAATCTGAGGCCAAAAGTAATTATGAATTACCAAAGCCACTATCTTGTCAATACCAAAATGTCATGCTAATCCACCATCGTGTTTTTCTTTTATCAGATTGCTCTCCCATAGAAATCTTAGGCACACACAACTAAATTCCCCTAAATAGCATCTCATCTTGAATGAAATAGCCCAACCACTTGGTTTGGTCCACTACCATAGGTTCTTTACAAGCTTTACAAGATTTGGAAAATAGGGGTCAACCTCATACAAGGTCTTCAATTCATCAAATCCCAATACTTCAACTCTCATCTCTGTCAACAAACTTCTTCTCCTACTCAAAGCATCAACAAATTTATTTGGCTTTCCACTCCTATGCTTTAGAAAAAATTTATAACTTTGCAAGAATTCTACTCATCTCATGTGTCTCTGATCCAACTTACCCTGTCTGTTCAAATACTGCAATGCTTGATGATCTGTATACAACACAAATTCCTTAAGCTAAAGGTAATATCTTCACTTATTCATGGCTTGAACTATGGCATAAAACTCCTGGTCATACACTGAATATATCCTCTTTGCATCATTCAATGTTTCACTAAAATAAGCAATAGATCTTCCTTCTTGACTTAATACTACTCCAATTTTAGTTCCACTTGCATCATAGTCAACTATAAATACTTTACTGAAATCAGGTAGGGCTAACACAAGTTGTTCAGACACCTTTTGTTTCAACAACTCAAAAATTCTATTTGCTCTAGATGTCCACTTGAAATCCTTCCTATCTCCTCTCATTGTCCTAGTCATAAGACTGTAAACTGAACTGAAATTCCTAATGAACTTTAAGTAGAAACTAGCCAATCCATGAAATGATCTTACTTCTCCAATACTTTCAGGTGTAGGCCATTCAACAATTTATTTAACCTTCTCAGGGTCCATCTTATATCCATCTGTAGATATCACAAATACCAAGTACACAAGTTCTTCCTTCATGAAAGAACACTTCTTAATGTTTATCAATAAATTCTCTTCTCTCAATCTCTGTAATACTTGTCTCAAATACAACAAATGTTCCTTGTTTGTTTTACTAGAAACCAAAATGTCATCCAAATACACAATCACAAACTTACCCAATAATTTCTTCAATGCCTCGTTCATCAACCTCATGAAAGTACTCGATGCATTAGTTAGTCCAAAAGGCATCACCAACCATTCATACAATCTTTCATTTGTCTTTAATGCAATCTTCTCCTCATCTCCTTTCTAATCCTGAGTTGATGATATCAAATCTTCAAATCTATGTTTGTAAAATATCTAGCTCCACTCAAATATTCCATTATGTCAACCATCCTAGGCAAAGGAAACCTATATTTTACTATGCTTCAGTTTATAGCTCTAGCATCAATACACATTCTCCATTCTCCATTCTTCTTATGTGCTAATAATGCAGGCACTACACAAGGACTCAAACTTTCTCTGATCAATCTTGCACTTGCCTATTCAGTTCTCCATTCTCTACATGTCTCATCTGGTTCTAGCTTTATTTGGAAAAGTATCTCCAGGAATCAGACCCATACAATGATTGATACTTCTCACATGTGGTATTCCATCATATACATTATCTAAGATTATTTCCTTATACTCTATCAGTAACTCTTGTATCTCCTATGATTTTGCTTCTTCTATTTTCAAATTAAGTTTCTTAGGAATCAAAGCATAGAACATACCCTCATTTCTCAAACCATCTAGGAATTTCCTTCCTTCAACCAAACAAAATCTAATACTGGTACAAATCTCACTCTTAGGAGTCTCTTCTAAAGGAAACAAAACTTGTTTCATCACATTTACAACAATAGCATAAATGTTCTTTCTTCCATAATGAAATGTTTGTCTATCATACTTCCATGGTCTACCCAACAAGATATGACATGCATCCATAAGCATAATATCACAGAAAACTTCATCATGATAAGATCCAATCTTGAATTTTACCAGACATTGTTCACTTACCAATAACTTATGATCATCTTGAATTCATGCTATCTGATAGGGCTTAGGGTGTTTCAATCTTTGCAACTTCAATTTGATCACCAACTCCTCTGAGACTAAATTATCTAAACTACCACTCTCAATGATAACCTTGGAACATTTACCTTCAATCTTACATCTTGTTTGGAATAAAATCTTCCTCTACAATGGTTCTTTATTCATCTCATTCTGACATAGGGCTCTCATTATCATCAAAGCTTCTCCATCTTCAGGTTGGTTAAGGGGTTTGGTCAATTCTTCCTCAGAAAAATTAGTTCTTCCATTTTTCTTTGTCTTCTTACTTGAATTCCCTTATCTACATTCAAAATATTGATGTCCTTCTCCTCCACATTTGAAGAAAGTTCCTCTTATCATCTCTCCTATAGCCATTTTATACTCCATTTTTCATGGAATTTTCTATCATCCCTTCGGTGTGAATATATAAAATTATCTTGACCCTTCATTGTCTTGTCGTTACAAAGTGAAGAGGCTTCGTTGTCTTGACCCTTCTTTGCCTTGACGTTACATAGAAGATAATGTTATGTGTTGAGTTGGCTTCAATAATATTTATTTATTTTGAATATAGGAGAGAAATATAACTCCAGTAGTTATAACATCAACACTCACTCTTAGCTAGGGAGGTATCTTTCTAGATATTCATGTCATGGAGTCTCTCAACATGACACTCACAATGGCTACACCCATTTGTGAAAGAGAGTTTATCACAAAATCTCTCAACATGATAAATTCATGGAGTCACTCAACATGACACCCACAATGGCTACACCCATTTTTGAAAAAAAGAGTTTACCACTGAATCTCTCAACATGATAACGTCATGGAGTCACTCAACATGATGTCCACCATAGCTACTCCCATGTGTGGAAAGAATCATGTGTAAAAATACTCATCAAGGAGTCACTCAACGTGATGTTTTCATGGAGTCCCTCAACATGATGTCTATTCTCAGAGATGAAAAAGGGCTTGCACCTCATATTTCTCCTTCTAAGAGAAATATACAAAGGGATTTCACCTCATATTTCCCTGTCTCAGAGAAATATACACTACAAGGGATTTCACCTAATATTTCTCTGTCTTAGAGAAATATACACTACAAGGAATCTACATGATGATGTGACTCCCTCTAAAGCTCCAAGTACTATCATCAACCTCTTGACCTCCTCATCCAAGGTTGCCTCTGTAGATTTTTCAGACTCCCTATGAATCTTAATTCGTTCTCTTCAAAGAAACTTATCAAATTTAGAATTTAAAAAACCTTTTGAATAGACTTTAGAGCTTGGCTCCTTCTAAGATGTCCCCATGAAAATTTCCGCAGTAGTAACAAGTTGTGTAGATCTCAATTTGCAGTCTTGATCAAAGTGAAAATACTAGTCACACCTGAAACACTGAATGTGAGAGAGAAATCCTTCTTCTTCGGTAACAGAAGATTCCTCATACTTCAGTAGACATCTCTTGCATTGATGGAAATTTCCCATTTTCAAACTGAACACTCTTGTTCTCTATCAAAATAATTATATAAAAATAATCGAACCAGCCTAAGAACCCTTTCTCTACTCTCAACAATTCACACAAGGAGAAAATACAACATTTTCACTAGATGAAGACATCCTGCGATAATAACTTTCTCACCACCACTCGTGGGAGGCTTAGACCCTTTGAAAAGATAAACCAATGGTGATATGGTTCTTTATTCCTCACCTTTAAAAAAAGCATGGCCAGTAGAAACCGCTGACATTCTCATGCACTCCTAGAATCCAAGTATTCAAAGCATTTTCAAGACTCATTCCTCTTTAATGGAAACCTACTCCTCTTGAATCTATTTTCTTTTAATAGATACTTTTTTGTAGATTGAGCCTCTTAAAGCATTGTCTCCTCCTATCTACATGACCAATGGCTTCTCTCATACAAACTCTCACATTGCAATCTCTCTACCATTACACTGTCGTAGGGGATTTTTATATTCCCCACTTTTACTCTTCAGCAATGAACAAGCCCGACTACTTCCCACACACCAAAATTGGCTCTTTCCCCTTCTCATTTTGATTCTTCTTCCTCAGAAAAACCCTCTGATATTGTAAATTTATGTACGTTGCTCCCTCATTTACTGTGATGCATTTATTCCTGCATCACACACCACTCCCAAGCCAGAATGAAATCAAAGCCAATGACATCAAACCTCATACATATAGAGACTGATGAGCCCATGTTATAGCACAAAAACTAAAAATCAAGAAGCATGTACTCTATCATGTTCAAATGGTGAAAAGAAAATCAGAGAAAAATAAAACTATGACCCCCTTCCATCTAAATTAAGATATACATAACGATATTGGATCTCTTCACCCTCCAAAATGAAACACATACATTACATACAAATTTCAAGAAAGGACTCCTCATTTTAAGAACTTGCAAGGCATTCAAGATAGATGAAAAAAAACAATACTGAATGTGCCTCCTCAAAAATTATTATTATTGGCCAAAACTCAATAATAGCAAAAATCCCCCTTATTTTTTGTTATCCAGCCTGGCTCTGATACCATGTTAATGTTTCATATAAGAAATGAAGATAAAAAACAAACAAAAAAATAATGAACAATAAGACACAACAGATACAACAATGGACACAACGAATTATCTTGGGGAAAACCTGCAACTTGAGGGAGAAAAACCCAACCACAAATATATCACTTATATATATATCATAATTAATTCCATGGTATTCATTTCTCAGAAAATATAAACTATTGATCTATCATCATACAAATTCCTCTTGGAAGAATATATAAAATTGTCTTGAGTACCCTTCATTGTCTTTCCATTACAAAGTGGAGACCCTTCATTGCCTTGACATTATAAATAAGATGATGTTATGTGTTGAGTTGGCTTCAATAATTTTTATTTATCTCGAATACATGAGCGAAAGATAACTCCCATAGCTATAACATCACCAAAAATGTCATGACTTGATATTTAATTCAATGAAGTTGGTCTATTGTCTTCAAATTCTTCTTTCATAAGGCTTGAATCTATGTGAAAAGGAAAGCCATCAGTAACAATATGTTAAAGCCAACCCTGGGAGAACCTGCTATTAGATAGTAGTTATTTTTTCCTACTCTAGGCAAGTAACTATTGCATTTTTTATGTATAATGACAATTAATTTAACCAATAACATTTGAGTATTTTTCAAACATTTAAATATGTTCTATAGTTTAAAAATTTGTATATATTTTTAAAATCTAAAAAAATTAATTATCTATTTTGCTTTTCGCTGTTTAGAAAAAGAGTAAGGAAAAAAATAGAATTTATTGACAAAAAATAGTAAAAATTAATTATGAGTCATTTACATTATTGTAAATTTCATTTAATGAAAAGGTCTTTCGTAGTTGTATATCTATTAATTTCCAGCTGCAGTGTGCCAACATAATCTAGAATAATCTCTGCGGTTTCCATGGAAGACAACTAGCATAATCTAGAAAAAATTCTACAGTTTCCATAGAAGACATTGGATGAGTGAGAAATTTGCAATTTTAGTAATGTCGATGTACCTTCATAGTGGTGATCTTTTGTCTATAGATTTGAGAAGAAGAGTAATCATGGAGGGAGGTAGGTTTTGTGCTTAAAAACATACATTTCTTATTGAAAGCTCAAATTGTTGTCTGTAAACAAAATTTTGAATGTCAATTGCAGCTTCTTATCACCGCCATTTTCGCATGAGACTACAATGATTAACTCATTTTGAATGTTCCTCCTCCACTGAATAGAAATTTTTTTCACTGAAGATGACTTCAATTTCAAAGCTTGACTTTTACCTTCCTCTATTTTTTTAGACCAATTATTTAAAAAAATAGGGCATATATGGAAAGTGCTAGTCTCTACAAAAATATGAGAGAAAACATGATATTTACACGGCCACTCGCACCCCATGTCAGAATCATCACACCAGTATCTCATCCCACTGCCACTGTCTTCAAATTTGGCCTCAATTTCCATGCTTTGACTTCCACGTAGGGTTTCAATTTCTACTTCAATTTCTCCCACCTAGGGCAGAAAAATTTGTTGTGTAGAATCAGAGTCTGCTCTGTAGCAGCGAGACCCTGCAAGGTCCACATACAAACTGACCAAAACTTGGCTCAATATACACCAAATTATTAGATAAAATGATCAAATTTAGATAATTTGAACTGAATTGTTACAAATTTTCCAGATCCTCATGCAAACATGTAAGAATAATTGAGCAAAATATCTTAATTGTGAATAGAATCGAGGAATTTCATGATTACAGAGCTACCATGTCAGTTCTCACAGAAATTTTTGTGAATAATAGTTGCGAATGTTTTTCTCATCCTTAAGCTCATTTCTTGTCTCCTTAACCTCCTATTTTGGTCTTCTCATTTTTTTTCAGTTTCAATGAAAAAAACATTGCAGTGCTACACTCTCAATTCTCAAATTGTGCCAAAAACTTTATGTGAATAACGTTGTTGCAAATTGTTTTCCGCTCCATAAGCCCATTATTTCTCTCCTCAACCTATTCAAAATTATGGTGAAAGGTATTTACCAAACATTAAAAGTGTTTTTACATTTGTATTAACATAGGTATTTAATTTTCTCAATTATTCTCTTATTTTGGCGATTTGATTGATAGAGACATAAACAACACCATCAATCGTTTGGTAGGGATATGGTAGTTTGCACAGAGGACCTCAAACTTTTGAAAATTCAAATAAAATGGGAAAAACAAACACAAACAATTTCAACATTTGGGTGTGTGCACCAAGTTGTGGACCAAAAAGGGGGGTATAAGTGGACACATTTTTTCTGAAATATGATAAACCTGATTTTGGAATAGGCATTTGAGGGTCATGCACTCAAAATAAGAAGAGGTGTAAAAAATAATAATTTTAGTACTCTGAATCTAGTTTCTAAAACACTAAATTTTTTAAAAACCAATAAGATTAAGAGGGTCAAACCTCGCGCGCACGAAAACATGTTCATGATTTTTTTGGAAAAACATAACATAGTTGTTGCCATGCGCGGTACAAAAGATATAGTTATATTCAGTATTGTTTAAATCCCTTTGGTAGGATGATAGGTAAGAGTGAGATCTAGAAGTTGTGTATTTTTCTATAATTTTCTGATGAGTATTTTTTTTCTGTGATTTTTTGAAGTGATCGCATCCTGAAAATTTGGTACTTGTTCGTGCGCTGGGCATAACTTCCATCAAAATAATCAAAAATGAATTTTTTTTTGAAAGTGTATAGAATCAAGTGTAAAACAATAATATGTAATTTATTTGTAATGTTATTAAGTATATCAAAAGTTATTAAAAAAATGGTAGACATATGTCTGTGAGGACAATCAAGACACTGGTAAAGAAAATTAAAGTTTACTATGCTAATGTTGTCCAAAAATAGAAAAATTTATATCGTTAGAAAACTAATAAGACGTATGAGATTATGGTGAAAATTATAAAGCTACCCAGTTGACAAATTTCAAACCTGATAAAGATAAAGTCAAGGATTCATCTTACAAGATGAAAAAATGTCTAAAAGAACAAAAATGGAGGGAAAATGAGCCTCCAAGCCTTTGAGTCATTTTCCAAAGCTCTTCCAAGCCATAACCTGATCGGGTTTCTAATTTTCAAATAACCCGATCGGGTTGTGAAAAGAAAAAAGTACTTCAAAACCCGATCGGGTTTTGAAGAAGTAAAAATTATGCATTTTATTCTCCATAACACAATCAGGTTTTGAAGAAACTAAAATAGGCTTTGCTCTCGAAGCCATAACTTCCACATATGGAGTCTGATTGAATCCGTTTAAAAAGCGTAGAAAATATCTTGAGACGATCTAACACATTATTAACCTATGATCATCTTTAGGCATCAACATTTTTTCTACCATCCATTTGAATCAAGTAAGGTATAAAATAGGTACTCATTATTTCCCACACATGCAACAAATAAGAAAATCAGTATGCTCTCTCTCTCTCACAAGGAGAGAGAGAGAGAGAGAGAGAGAGAGAGAGAGAGAGAGTACTGATTTTCTTATACGTTGCATGTATGGGCAATAATGAGTGCCTATTTAATACCTTACTTGATTCAAATGGATGGAAAAAACAATGTTGATGCCTTAAGATTATCATAGGTTAATAATGTGTTAGATCGTCTCAAGATCTTTCCTACACTTTTTGAACAGAGTCAATCGGACTCCGTATGTGGAAGTTATGGCTTCCAGAGCAAAGCCTATTTTAGTTTCTTCAAACCCCAATCGGGTTATGGAGAATAAAATGCATAAGTTTTACTTCTTCAAAACCCGATCGGGTTTTGAAGTGCTTTTTGATTTTCAGAACCCGATCGGGTTATTTGAAATTTAGAAACCTGACTGGGTTCTGCGACAGATTGTGTTTTTAATTATATTTTCTAGGCTTGGTTACCAAGCCGAGAACAATTTCAAATTTTAAATAACCTGATCGGGTTATATGAAATTTGAATTTTTTTTAAAGATGTGTCCACTTTTTTGGTCCACAACTTGGTGCACATACCCATTTATAACTACAGGAGAAAAAATATTATAACAATAACATACACAATCTACTTTTGGTTCCTTAGAATTGACGAGTTGTAGAAATTTGTTGATGGGTCAAACTAGAGTCGAATTCTTTGCTCTATTTCCAACTCCATTTACAAATTATTGGTCTGTAAATGATAGTCATTTCCTGGTAGATTTCCCAAAAAATTGAAGTTGATTTCATCATGAGATGATGAATCTAATGACATCTGACGCAATATAGAAATACAAACATCAATTATTTTATTTTATAATTTGGTCCAGCTGAATTGCTAAAATCTTGCATGCCATTATAAGGTTATGTAGGGATCAACCAAACTGTACTGAAATTCAGGTGTTCATTTAAATGTGTTGCATTTTATTAGAAATTTCCATGAAGGAGCATTTTAGCAAGTAATTATATTCCTATTTTCTGATAATATGGATTTCTCTAAGAAGGTTTAGAAAATGTATTTTCTTAAAAAAAATATATATATGTTGGTGTATGCTTGTGAACAGATTTTTTTTCGATTTGAATTAAACTAAATTTTTTTTAAAAAAAATTGATGTTTTAGATCATACTTAATATTTAGAAAAAATTCAACATAGTTTAATTTAGAAAAAAGATTATAAACTGTGGAAGCATCATATTTTTTATCACAAGAAAATAATTAACAAAGAAAAGTTGTAAGAAATGGAGAAATGTGATTGAAGTGTTAAGTCAGTGCTATAAATGAAGGGAATTTTTTATATCAAATAGGTTTAACTGTTTTCTTAGAAATTAAAAAAATCCAAAAGGATTTGTCAAGTCAACAACTGCCCAGTTTTTAACACTAGAGAAACTAATGAACATTTGTCTAAAAGACTCTAGTCTACAGGTAAGTTATATATAGTTTCTTTCTTATTCTTTTCTATGTAGTGATAATCTCTATAAATTGATATAGAATATTACTAAAATCTTTCACGATCTAAGACTTCCTTACATACATAATATGCAGTGCAGTGACTATTCTTGCAGAATTTTAAGGTATTAAACTGATCTAGAAGCATCGGGATCTTGGAAATCTTGCATCAATCATAAATATTTCCAGTTGGGCAATTTTAGTGTTTTAGGTAGCGGTCACTCCAATTGGCTCATTATTTGATACAATCTGATGGGTTTGTTCTAGACATCTTGAGGAACATTTGTCTATGACTGCATCTTGTTTCGTTATGTTTTGGAGAAGATATATTAAGATTGATCTAGTCTTATTTTGTTCTTCATTTTACCGATTGGTCTTGGTGTTCCAATTGGTTTCTTGATCTACCAGTGGGAATCTTCATATACGATCGTGCCAGCTCATTATTATGGTTGAGGCTGACCTTATTGTATGATCCCATCTCTTAATTGATGCAGAAGCATCTTGGGTCATTGGAAATCCTACACAATCAAAAAGATGTTTTTCTTTAGTTCTTTAGTTTGTTCTTTGTCGCTTGAGTTCTTCTACTTGGGAATGCTTGTCTCTGTTGCTCGGGTTCTATTGCTCTAGCATGTTTTTCTTTTATTGCTCGGTCATGCTTTACCGACGGGTTTTGGTGATGTCCTTACCGATGAGTTTTCTAATGCTCGGGTATGCTCTTACCGACGGTTGCTAATTTTTGGTCATGCTTTTCCCGAGATGCTTATTTTGGGAGTTGGATCTTTGGCCGATTTCTTCAGTTAATTCCAATGGATTAATTTATTTGGGATCTCTCATTGGGATCTGTGTGGACCTAAATTTGGGTCTCCCTTATGGATTTGAGCACCGACTTCTTTGTTGGACTCTTTTATATATTCTTTTGTATGTTTTTAGTTTAGGAATAATCTTTCTTAGAGAAAGAAAGCAAATGTTTAGATATTGTGATCAAAGGTCTGTGATCTTTGTTGTGTGAAGATCTTATTGTAATTCATTGAATATATGGCCAAAACTGGGAAGGCCTTACAACCTGACATGTAATGATTTTGATCAAGTTAAAATAAAGGATCTCTGTGTTTTCTTCTCTCACTGTGTTGTTTGGCTTCCACATTGGTTCTGCAAGGTGGCTTGGTAGTTGGGTGAGCCTCTGAGCCTTTCTTTGTTCCCTCCTTGCGTCAGGTGGTATCAAAGCGTGGTGAGATCTAGTTCCTTCTTGAAACCCTAACCCTACTTTGTATTGTTGTGGGGTAGTAGATTGCGATCTGACCTACAATTAAAGAGGTATTCAAGATGGTTCGTGGGAGAGGAAATGCAGATCCAGGTCTAGCTGATATGCTTAGACAGATGGCTGCTAGATTGGAAGCTATTGAGACAGCCCAACACAGAGGAAGAAATCTTGATGATGTTAGTGATGATGAAAATGAAGAGGTTCAAGGTGAAGCTGTACCTGCACCTGAGATGAATAAGGAAGAAGAGTGATTCTTGAGAGCTTTGACAAGTTTGAAATCCACACCTCAGTTCAATCCTCCTGAGTACAGTGGAAAATTGGATTTTGATTAATTGATTGACTGGATAATAGAGATGGAAAAGTATTTTGAATATGAAAATGTGGCAGAGGATAAGAAGGTGAAGATTGCAAGCACAAAACTGAAAGGTCATGCATCCTTATGGTGGGAACATCTGCGATTGGATCAGAAGAAGAAAGGTAAAGACAAAATCAAGGTATGGGATAAGATGGTAAACAAATTGAAAGACAATTTTCTACCTTATGATTATCAAATTAACTTGATTAGGAGAATGAAAAGCTTGGAGCAGAAGGATAAATCTGTGAAGGACTATACGGAAGAATTCTATAGCTTAGACATCAGATCTGGACATATTGAATATGAAGTGGAAAGAGTTACAAGATACCTGGATGGATTGAGAAGTTCTATACAAGATGAAATCAGTTTGGTCAAGATGGAAAGAATTGAGGAGGAATACCAATTTTCCCTAAAAGCTTAGGAAAAGTTGAACAGAAGATATGAACAAAGACAAAGAGGCAGAGGTGGTAGATTCCCTAGAGGAAGAGGTAGATCTCATGGGGAAAATAATAGATCTAAACCAGACAAATCAGTTTTAGACACATCCCAAGATAAAGGAAAGATTGGATGGAAAGGTGGAAGTTCATACAGAGGAAGAGGCAATTACTCCAGAGGTTTCCAAATAACTTGTTACATGTGTGGTGAAGAAGGACATAAATCTTTTGAATGTACACATACAAGCAAGAAAGGTGGTAGCAGTAGTAGAAATGATTTAGTACAAGAGGAACCATCCAATGAACCTGAAAATAATTGCATGATCAGAAGGATACTATGGAGTGAAAAGGATAAGCAAGATCCGATCAAGAAATGTTTGTTCAAGACCAGATGCAGAGTTGCAGACAAAGTTTGGAAGGTGATTGTTGACAGTGGAAGCTTGGAGAATCTGGCATCTGAGGAAATAGGTGCAAATTTGAAATTGGAGAGGATGAAACATCCAAAGCCCTATCAGATCTCATGGATCAAGGATGAACATACATTAATGGTGAGTGAACAATGTTTTGTGAATCTAAAAAATTAGAAAATATTATGATAAGGTGTTGTGTGATATTATGCCTATGGATTGTTGTCATATTTTATTAGGTAGACCTTGGCAATATGATAGACATGCTATACATGATGGAGGATTGAATAGATACTGTAAAGTAGAAAAATGATGTTAATAGAATATGAGTGTTTTGATACTCAAATCACTTATCACCTTACATTTAATGTTTAGAGTGGAGGGATAAATAAGACATTCCACTTTATTATCAAATGCACAAAGGAAGGATCCAAATTGATCAACCCAAAAAGGATCAATGCATAAATGGATCAATCTACTGGAAATAAGAATAAAGAAGGAGATCCTAGGTTTCCCTCTTAAAATGTGTTTTGGAATGAGTGTAAATGTGTGATAGATTTAGAATTATTAAGGATTTGAATTGAAATGGATAGGAGGAATATACCAACCTTAAAGAATTGCAGATATGAAGAATGTTGTTTTCTAGGGTTTGTACTCTATTTCTGGAAACTCTGAAGTATGATTCAAAACCGGAACACAGAGACGAACAAAACCCAAAAATATTTTTCCGATCTGACATCGTATTATGAAAAAGGTTGACCTTGACCCACTAATCTCACCCTTGACCAAATAATCTTAACCCTGACCTGCATAGCTCTGACAGAAAATCTATTTTTAGATCCTGATAGTTCGTTGAAAAGGGTATCTAGATCTGAGTTCAAATCTTCAGTCCTGAACTTGTACCTGCAAGAAAAAGAGATTTATTTTTTTGGGGGGGGAGGGGTTTTCCTTAGTCAAACCCCAATTTAGGAATTAACCTTGAAATAAATAATTGAAACAAGAATTCTAGCAAGTATTAGAATTGAATCTAAGAATGAAGCTATGATATTGAATATATATGCAATTGTAATTCAAATGTAGCAAGTATGTAAATATGAAAGATTGGATTCAATAGAAACCATAAACCTCCATGATTGTATGCTTGGAATCCACCTTGAAGAGAATGAATGAGTATTGAGGATGCACAAAGGATCTTGAAGGAAGATCACACCACCATGATGGCTAGATCTAGTGTTTGAATGATGAATCTTGAATGCTTGAACCAAATCCCTTCAAAGGATTGAAAGCTTGAATCCTTGATCTTCAATGGAGGACTTTAATTCTTGAGAGGAAGTATTGAACACCTTGAGAGCTTGAAATAATGTAGAACAATGGATGCTTGAAATTTTTGCTTCTTGACAAAATCTTGGTTAGAGCTTTTTGCACTTAGGAGAATTAGATAAAATGAGAGAGAAAGACTTTCTTTTATATGAAACTAGGGCACAATATTCTAAGGAGAAAAACATAGGAGAACTAAATTACAACTAGACCCATGCCCCTAGAAGAGGACCTATATTAAATATAATTTAGGATTTTCTTCTTTGGAACCCAAAATAGCTGACCCGAAAACGGGAAAATGAATTTCTGATTACCTTCGAAAGCTGACAAGATTCTAGATTTGAGAGGGGGACCCAGGTCAAGGTCAAGGTTGACCCTGACCTAGTTCAAGGTTGAGTTTGACCCTGACCTAGGTCAAGGTCAAGTTTGACCTTGACCTAGGGGGTCAGAACCCTTGGAAAAAGTGCCAGGTGGGATAGAAGGTGCCCGAAGAGGCCCAATCAGGGTCCTAAACAAGCACAGAAGTAGGAGATGATGCAGAAATGAGGGGAAAATATGATGGTGGTAAAAAAAATCCCCTAAGGAGGGATAAATGTTCTTATCATGGAATTTATTCCATTTTAAGATGATACATTAAGCCCCCACTTTAGCGAAAGTATGGAAATCGAACATGCTTGTGGTAAAGTTAGAAGAAAGACTCTGGTGGATCGCAATGAGGTAGAAAATCAATAAGTCAAGGACATGAGACCCTAGACCAAGTATTATAACTCAACATACATGCATAAAGATATGGAAATAAAGAGCAATCAATCATAGAAACATACATGATTACATAAGGAAGACAAGAGAAACACTATAGATAACATAGCTTCATGATCTAATCCTACTAGCATGAAAGTGAAAAAGAGAGAAAAGAGAAAGTGATTACCTCACCTAGTAAGATGCCCACCTTACTATGAATCACCAAGGAGGGAGATCCTAACAGGTTCACCCATAAACTGTGCTTGTAATTGTAATGCATCTTCTGACGGATTTTGAAAATATCCATAGATCCACATTCTTGTATCACTACGAATATAAAATACGTGTCTTTTCAAGATTTAGAAACTTATGTGCATTACCTTCCAAGGATTTAGCATATTAAAAATTGTAAAAGGGGTGTGTATCTCTTCAGGATTTAGTAACTTATGTGCATTATCTTCTCAGGATTTAGCGAAAATAAAATTAAAAATGTGTGCCTCTTCAGGATTTAGCAACTTATGTGCGTTACCTTCCAAGGATTTAGCATATTGAAAAATAAAAAGGGTGTATATCTCTTCAGGATTTAGCAACTTATGTGCATTACCTTCTAAGGATTTAGCAAAAATAAAAGTAAAAATGTGTGTCCCTTCTGGATTTAGCAACTTATGTGCGTTACCTTCCGAGGATTTAGCATGCTGCAAAATGTAAATTAATGTAAACTATAGTACAAGGGAGACCTTATATATGCCCCCCTCCTTATCATGACTACCCACTAGGTAGGATAAGGAAGAGGAAGAGGATACCAACTTCAAAAGGTAAGGAGATATCCCGCTTAACAACAATGTATACCATATTCTTAGTGAAGAGTATTGACCCTTACATCCAAGAACATAGATAATCATGAAATGGATATGTCACTTATGAAAAAAGGATCCTCAAAGTGGAAGAGATCTTATCAACAAGACCCCCACCATAGAGGAGTGTTTAGGATAAAATTGCATCTTCTTAAGACAAGAGGGACCAAAGATTCAATCATCAAGCCCCCTGCAATGAAGAGGAAGATGAATCTCGGAATGAAGGAGTCAAACTCTTACCCAAAGCAAAGGCAAGAGAAAATAAAGAAGAGGTGATGACCTAGGACAATCACCTCTTATATAAGAGGGTATCCATAGTTAAAAACATACATCTTTATAAGGAAATAATGTTTTATGATAAACACATGCCGCTAAGCTAAGGAAAGTAAATCCTTAGATAGAGTAAGAAAGAGAATACCTTGCCCCCCAGGGGTGAAAGTAAGGGATATATCAAATTATATCAAGAAATTTTGTTGTAGAAAAGAGATATCATGCAAGAAGTGAGAAAGTAACCCTTGTGAGGGATAACACATTATTCAGTTTCCAAGGTGAGAGATTTATCAACCATGGAAACCCAATGTCAAACAACTAAATAGGTTATAATCAAGGACATAGATCCTTAATGAAAATGAAAATTTTCATGTATGATTGGATATCACATAATAGATAGATACTGCTTAACCAAGGAAAATTGGAAGCCAGAAAGACATAAGAGAAGGAGATGGCATCCTTGCCCCCCAAGTGTAGGAACAAGGATGAAAGGGGACCTATTGTATCACTCACAATACTATGCAAGACAATGAGCCCCCAAAGATTAGGCTAACATTATTTACATAATATGGAGTTCCATAATAGGAACAAAAATGTTATTTAGAGAAAATAGGATTGAAATACCACTCATTGCCACGTGTTAAATAAATAACTTTACTATCAATGAGCCTTCTAATCTTATAATTTAAAGCATGAAATTTATTAGAGTGATCATGAAATCTATGATAGAAATAAAAAGGAAGAATCTTCAAGTATAGACTTCGTTTCTTTTTGTGTTTAGGTCTAGTAATTAGCTTAACACAAAGGAGTTTAGGCAAAAGAGATTCTTGATCAAATTCCTTCATAGGGTCATCATGTTTTGAAGTGTTATTTGATATGTTGGTAACATTGATGTGTTGTTGAGGATTAAATACCAATCCATAAGAATTCTCATGCCCCCCATTCTGTAAGGGTATTTGAATTCCCTGTTTATGCTGAGTACATCCTTGACTACGGAATCCTTGTTTAAATAGTAAATGATAAACATGACCATAACAAGAAGCTATATGAAAACAAGTCAATTGAACTTCAGTAGTCACTATGTCATCATTAGTATGTTTGATAGATTCACAAGAAGGAAAAATAAAGGAATACATCCTAGGAGAAAATGGGGTAGGAGCTTGATTCTCCATAGGATCATCACTAAGAGGGAGAGCATTAAGGGAATTTATATCATTTTCTGCTAATGCCTCATCACTAGAAGGAATCCCAATTAGAGGTAATGTATCAATAATGTTCTCTTCTTTCTTTAAAATATCCACATAAGGGGAGTATGTTTTATAAAAAGAGTCCTCATCATGTATGAATATGTCATCCATTAATAAATCACCCTCTTGTATCAAAGCATCTTCACAAGAAGGGGATAAATTAATGTCTTTATCAAAGGGCTCATCCAAAAAAGTAGAATCATCCATAATGGCTTCATGAGGAAGAGAGTAATCAACATCCAAATCCAAAGGTTCATCCCAAATAGGAGGATTATCCTCCCTATCAATAAAGCACATTGTAGGAGCCCCTAAAGCTTGATCTCTAAAGGAGAAAGAATTATATTCTAAAGTAGGCTCATAGAAAAGACATATATTAGGAGAAGAATTAACATCTATCCCTAACTCATTTCTATGGTAAAGGTCAATTGAAGATATTGTAGAGGAGGATAAAATAGGAATAAGATCAATGGAGAGCATATTTGAACAAATTTCATCCTTACTTCCATGTACCTCATTAGGGGATCTATCCTCTTTAGCAACAAAATCCTTATCAAAGTATTCAAAACAAAAATCATACATGTTGAACACAAAGTAATATTACAAGCATGAAAAATGTAAATGTTTTTGTATTTTTAAAGAAACTTTGTGATTTTTATGAATTTTGAAATATAAATGAAAGAGCATAAAATAAAAGCTACTTCTCTATGCATGCAAGATCTAATATGAAATGCAAATCTAACACCAAAAAGAAAGAGTTGTCTAGCGTGGGTTCACCAAAATGTAAAGTAGAAAAATGATGTTAATAGAATAAGAGTGTTTTGATACTCAAATCACTTATCACCTTACATTTAATGTTTAGAGTGGAGGGATAAATAAGACATTCCCCTTTATTTTCAAATTCACAAAGGAAGGATCCAAATTGATCAACCCAAAAAGGATCAATGCATAAATGGATCAATCTATTGGAAATAAGAATAAAGAAGGAGATCCTAGGTTTCCCTCTTAAAATGTGTTTTGGAATGAGTGTAAATGTGTGATAGATTTAGAATGATTAAGGATTTGAATTGAAATGGATAGGAGGAATGTACCAACCTTAAAGAATTACAAATCTTAAGAATGTTGTTTTCTGGGGTCTATACTCTGTTTCTAGAAAATCTGAAGTATGATCTAGAACCGGAACACAGAGATGAAAAAAACCCAAAAATATTTTTCCTATCCAAAACCGTCTTATGAAAAAGGTCAACCTTGATCCACTAATCTCACCCCTAACCCAATAATCTCAACCCTGACCTGCACAGCTCCGACGGAAAATCTATTTTCAGATCCCGATAGTTCGCTGAAAAGGTTATCCAGATCTGAGTTCAAATCTTCAGTCCTGAACCTATACCTGCAAGAAAAAGAGATTTGTTTGTTGGGGGGGAGGGGTTTGCCTTAGTCAAACCCCGATTTAGGAATTAACCTTGAAATCAATAATTGAAATAAGAATGCTAGCAAGTAGTAGAATTGAATCTAAGAATAAAGATATGATATTGAATAGATATGCAATTGTAATTCAAATGTAGAAAGTATGTAAATATGAAATATTGGATTCAATAGAAACCATAAACCTCCATGATTGCACTTGGAATTTGTGTGTGTGTAAATGGGTACTGATGAAAAAGACACAAACACTCAATCTTGAGCTTGTTCAAATGTTTGTGGCTCATTATTTTCCATGATTTGAGACATTAGTGCAAAATTCACTTTTGCTTGCGACCTTGTTGTCATTTTTTCAAAATTTGAATCTAACATAAGAGTTGATGGATGATTCTTTTCTATTCTTCTTTGATATTTTTGATATTTTCTTGCTCCTGCACTAGATGATTCAGGTTCATCTTCTCTTTCCTCCTCTTCAATCTCATCAATTACTATCTCTTTTCCTTTTATTTCATTTTCTTTTGTATATTCTGCTAGTTCATTGAATACCACATCTCTTCTTATCACAAGCTTTTTTTCAATTGGATCATACAATCTGTATGCTTTATTTTCAGTTCCATAACCAATAAAAATACATTTAAGGCCTTTATCATCTAACTTAGACCTTTTTTATTTTGGTATGTGTGCATAAGCAACACATCCAAATACTTGAAGTGATCAACACTAGGCTTTACCCCAGACCATGCTTGCTCAGGAGTCATTCTCTTAACCACTTTTGTAGGACTTCTGTTTAGAAGATACATTGTTGTGTATACTGCTTCTACCCAAAACATTTTATCCAAATTTTTCTCTTTCAACATACTTCTTGCCATTTCAACAATTGTCCTATTTTTCCTTTCAGCAACTCCATTTTGTTGTGGAGTGTAGGAAGTAGTGAACTCTCTCTTGATTCCATGAT
>MU224331.1:3068395-3124617 GCA_018584345.1 Thuja plicata | reverse complement strand
AGGTTCAACCAAGAGAGAAAATTATTAGAAATAGCTCCAAGCAAGGTATCCAAAGACAGAGATGACACTCCTCACACATATTGTGAGTAGACAACTGCCCCACTACCATGGAAGGCAATGGAGACGAAAGCAAAACTTCCAAAGAAGTCAACCCTCCAGCAACATCCATAGGAAGCCTTGAATAAAAGGGGATCCAAAGTATCACCATGCACGACAACTGACAAGCGTTTGCTAACAGGAGGGGGTTCCCCACCTGGGAAAGAAGAAGAAAAGGGAATCAAAGATGGATCCTGAGAAGATTGGTGGGATTTAGCATCTTTCCACCAAGAAGCCTGACTTGAAGATTTCTGCTTGACTCTTGTACAAGAACCAGACAAATGAACAAGGTCATAACAATTACGGCATCAAAAAGCCATCTTCTCAAAATCCAGCTTGTTTCCAAATATCATCTTCCACTTAAAGCCAGATTTCGGAGGGCAAAACTTTCAAAATATCCATCTCTAATTGAATGCCAGCAAAGTAGGGTGAGAAAGAGCATCAGTCTCCTAAAAGTGTTATTAATAACCTGTAAACAGAAATCATTCCAGAACTGTAACAGGAGATAAGGTAGTTTAACCCATACAGGAGGCACGGAGAAAGACTAAAAAGTAAGTTTTACAGCAGGATACCAAGGTTAAATCAACAAAACAGCCTGCCCACAAACTGCAGTCCATTCTCAAGATTATTCTACTTTACCATTCACGTATTTACAAAAAGGAACAAAGATATTCTGTGCACAGGGATAAATATTAACAAATTTTGAAAGGAAAGACTTCAAGAACCAGGACATCCAAGCGTGGAGATTTGGCACACTTCGTTAAATTTGCAGATTAAACGCTTCTCAATGAAGTGGGTTTCTTTAACCAAGACCTACAACCCCAAGAGAAACATAAAAATCTCTTCAAAGCACGAAATGGTGCAAACTTCCTTCAAAGCCTTGATACCATCAACCCCTAACACACACAAACGATGATAGGAACAGAATCCAAACCTTCACAGATGTACCAACATTTTGTAAACTCAGGACTCAGGAGTCAAAACATCCCATTTAGCCTTTAATGCAGAAATAAATAAAAAAACTCAGGAGTCAAAATGGCTCCTAAGTTGCTTGCAGAATAACTCAGCAATAAGTTATTGCAAAAACTCAAGAGAAACTTGAGAGAAAACACCAAAAAATCAACATTAACTCAGATTTGCACTTAAAACTTCAGTTGTGTTTTGCTAAGTTTGTTCACCCCAGTAAAGCAATCCTTTTTCATCATTTTGGACTCCCTTTTTTAGAAGTGCTGTTTGAAGAATGGTGTTGAAGGAGCGGCAAATGGAAGTACACTGTACTCATACTCATGCTGTTGCTCAACATTGACTATGAGTGTCGACTCCCTCAAATCCACTGTCAGATTCAATGAAGAGGAAAGACCTAACCAGAAATTCTTTAGAAGGATCTCATTCAATGACAATGATATTATTGTATTGGGAAGCAAAAATACTAATAAGCTTACAATCACTACCTCACAAAGTTGTAAACTCTCATCTTCCTTAATCAGTAATATGTTCCCTAAATTCAGTAGTATGAATGCTTTAGAAGATTTTTTTACGAATTTATGTTTTTTAATGTTTAAAAAATTTGCCAAGTTATTCCCTGAGTTTTTGAAATAAAAGTTAGCCAAGTTATTGCCGAGTCCAAGTTTTCCAAACTATGGTCAAAATCATGGTAAATTGCCTGTAGAGATCTGACCTAGCATTACTTTTGTTTTGCTGCTACCAGTAAAAGCTTCAAGTTTCAAAATTCATCCATTCATGTGTTACTTCAACAGAAGATATTGATCACATTGCAAACTGAACTTTGAATGCAACTATCTAGTCTTCTAATACCAATTCTAAATTGAAAAACATAATCAGTGAATTGTTTTGAATCGCAAATCTTATGTAACCAATTGAATCATTTTGGCGATGTATCTAATGACTCGAATGTTTTACAGTTGGGAAATCATAATGGTTGCAATTAATATTTCAATCAATTCAGAGGAACTCAATCTATCTAGATGATGATCACAATGAACTGCAAAATGATCTTCCCCCAAAAAAGTGAACATGAATATTGTTTCCAAATTCATCCATCCATGTGATCATTCAAGGGAGTATATTGATCACATTGCAAACAGAACATCTACCACCAATTCTGAATAAAAAAATTCAATCAATAAATTGGTTTGGATCACAAATCCCAAGAAACCAACTGAATCATTCTCGTGATGCATCTAATGAATTAAATGTTTTACAGTTAGGAAATTAGAATGGTTACAATTAACATTTCAATCAATTCAGAGGAACACAATCTATCTAGTTGATGATCACAATGAAATGCAAAAAGATCTTCCCCCAAAAAAGTAGATATAAAAATTATTGTAGCCAAATCTATGCTTGTTTCCAGCTCATTGTAACTGATTAAGTTTTATTGGCATACAGATTGAGAAGAATTTGTCAAAGAGAAACTATATAACTTAGAAATAAAAGTTTGTATTGATTGGAGTCCCTTGACGTCAAGGGTAGAAGGAAGAGAATTTGTACTTATAGCTCAAACTTACTGAAATAATGCTCAAAATGCAGAGAGTTTTAGTGAGCATAATCCTATACATGAAACTCAGAACATCTCTCT
Organism: Thuja plicata; assembly: GCA_018584345.1. NCBI lineage: Eukaryota > Viridiplantae > Streptophyta > Pinopsida > Cupressales > Cupressaceae > Thuja > Thuja plicata. The sequence continues at coordinate 3,121,922 of MU224331.1, read as the reverse complement.
CCACTTTCTTAGCCATCTTTCATCCATTCTATTATATATCTCTGTTTTATATCAAATGTATAGTAATCCGTCGTAAAGATTAAACCATTTGAATGATTAGCATGCTCTTGATCTCCTTTCATGGGCGCAGCAATGGCTACCCTTGGAAGCTCAGGCTCAGCCAACCCTCAGATGATGAATAATTTCTGGGTGCCAATAGCTCAAGAAAAAGACCAGACTTGTAAGAAAAAGGTTAAGTTTTTCATCTCCCAATATGGCAATCGATCCATAACCATACTGAACATTCCATTTCCAAAAGCAAACGGCCATTACCTCAAAAATGAAAACTCACCCCAAAGTCTCATTTACAATGTGGAGGAAATAGAATCACTTTAGAGAAAAAGCCCTGACCTGCATAATTATAGAAGCCTTCCCAAGACCAAAAACACTTAGGCTCTGTGTCCAAGAAAAATAGAAGCCAGGTAGATTTGCCAATTTATTGATGATTGGTCCAGAAAATATCTCAGGAACAGGTGTAATAGCTTGGGATTACAAGAAACAAGATGCAATGGCTACTTCAACAATTGAATTAGAGTATTTTGCAGCATGGGCTGCTTTGAGAGTGCTATTACATCTTTATACGATTCTTGAAGTGTTTCAGAATGGTTGGAATGGTCCTACAATGAGAATATTTATGATCATGGTGCCATCTAAATTGTAACAAATTTTGTACAACATGCAACTTCAAAACATATGGATGTGAAGTAATACTATCTGAGAATGTTGACAAAAAAGGATATTTGATCCTATGTATTGCGCCAAAGATGCACACATGGAAGGCATATTCACAAAGCCTTTAGATTGAGTCTGGAAATTCAGAGGAATTTTTGGTGTGAAGCTCAAGCAAAAATTAAAAAGAAACTGCAGGTAGACTTTGAATCACAGTATAATAGGTTTGATTTTGTGTGCACATGAGATGGATGGTGAATGTGTCAAGCCCAGCAATATAATGCAAAAATGATTTGACAAATCAAATAAATGGAAATTAAATAAAAAGAAATATATTCTATGAAAAGCTTTTCCATTCGAACATCAAAATGTACATATATATCAATTTGGAAATGACTACTCAGTTCAACTTCTAGATGACTGTTCATCTTTTAGTGTACCTAAGAAATTATTATTCTACTACACCTAGGATTAAGTACAAAAGTGTTACATGCCTCCCTTACTCTACAGGGGTACTGGTAAAAACATTGTTTATGGCACATTGGACAACGTGTTTATGGCTGATAATTATCTTTCATGATTCATGCAAGAACCAAAGATGTGTCATTGGAAAGCAGAAAAACAAGTAGTAAGGTATATCCAAGGTACAATGAACCATGGTTTGGAATATAAAAGGATGATCGATTCTTCTTGACGGGGTAGCTATAGATGCTGCTTATGCAGATTCTCTGGATTTGTTTTCTTCCTAGGTTCAGGCCCTATTTCTTGGGGAATTAAGAAAAAAATCACAGTTGTTTGTCCCTCAACAGAAGCAAAATATCGTGCAGCAAGTGCAGCAGTTTGTGAAGCAATTTAGCTACGTCACATACTAGAAGGATTGGGGGTACCTGAAAATCAACCTACAATGCTCTATTGTGATACTCAAAGTATTCTCAAGCTTGTTTGTAATCCAGTGTTTCATGAACGAACCAAGCATATTTAAGTTGACTGCCATTTCATACGAGAACGTGTTCAACAAAACAACATTCAGCTCCAATACTGCACTACTCAAAAGCAGCGTCCTGACATCTTCACTAACCCCCTTGGACGTGTGAAGTTTGAAACTTTTCAGGATTCTCTTGTAAGTACTCTAAAGCAATGATGTAATAAGGGGGGAATGTTGAATATTCCATCACTACCTGTTTGGGTTGTCATTTTTGTTGTTTTTTTAGACTGTTATTATTTGTTAGTCTATTTTAGTAGTATTGGTTATTTTGTTAAAGATTTGTTGAAACCTTGAATAGATGGTTCTTCATCAAATTTCACGTATAAATAGTAATACAAGACCCAAAATGCAATATAATCAATTTGAGCCTAATACTGTTAATAGCTCCAGTCCTCTGCAAAAGGTTTTGCCTGAGTGATAGCTTGTCCCCTTCTACATTTTTAAAATTTTCAAGAACCAAGATATTGAATTGATAAATACTAGAAATTGTTTTCTCAAGTCAAGTTAGCTGTCCACTTGTGCTGATCACATCTTGATAGAATTCTGCACACTTTTGCTATGAAATTTACCACCATTTTCTTTACTAATTGAAAACTTAGAATTACTTCTGAGTGATGAAATTTGTGAGTTCATAACCATTTTCTATGCTAACTGAAACCTTGGTATTACTTCTAACTTTCAATTTGCAAAAGAAGGTTGTTCAACTTCTGCCTATGTCACTTCTACCTCTAGACTAATTACAAGTGTTACCTGAAAGTTGAATAAACAAGGCTGATTGTGCCTATGAATAACCCAAAAGTGTTTACCTGAAAACCTAAGTTGCCAAATTGGAATTGAAATCGGAATCGGGTATCCGGTACATGGATACATTATGCCTCTACAGCAATTTTTGGGGGATTTGGATATGTTTGGGTATGCACGTGCAAAAGAACATATAAAATCATAAATATATACATTAAAAGTTAAATATATTAATTATATATTTAAAATTAAATATATACATTATAAATTAAAAATAAATATATTAATATTAGTAATATTGCATATATTAGTTTAAATTTTGAAATTATTTTATAATATCAATTTTAAATTATAAATTTTTACAAATTATTTTAGAGCAGCGGTTGAAACACTTCATTGGTGAGGCTGCCACTAAGATTCTAACCCCCCATTGGACTACTGGGCTTGCAGACCTTGTGCCTACACTGGACCACTGCACTTACAGGTTTGAACAACTGGAATGTTTGGCAGCTAAAAAGGCGATCATATATATATAATTCATAATTAATTATTAAACTACTGACAATATATATAATATTTAGTATCAAACTATTACCTTCTATGTTTAATATATTATTAGATAATAAATAATAAATATTTATTAATAACGTCTGCCTCCCACCCACCCCGATTGATATGTAGATTGTGCAAGCAATAGGACAAAATAGCATGCCCACTGACTGTAGATGGTGGATCATTCATTACTCCATAGCTTTGATGCACTCGCCTATATTTCTAGTTCTATAGATTTCAGAGTGGATTATGCAATTTACTCTCCCATGTGCAACTAGACAAATGGAATCAATTTGCATCTAAAACAAATATTCAAAACAACTGGTGTCAAATATGTTCGACTTTTTCATCTGGAAAACAATAATGCTTTGGGTTTCTTATTTTCAGTAATGAACATAGTTATTTTAGGGTTTTTCGAGTCCAAAATCATGTTTGGAAACGCCAAGTAAGCCTCAAAATCACTTGGGTTTAACCGGCAAAGACTCCAAACCATGCAGGCACAAAGATTCCAAATCCTACCCAATTCCATGCCGATCCAATTCAGATTTTAATTTTGAAACATTTCATGCCCGAAATCAGCCTAGTTTTTGAGCAATTCGGCAACTTAGCTGAAAACTAAATAATCTAGGCCAATTGCGCCCATGAGCAACCTATATTGTGTAACTTGAAAACTAAATACCCCAAGCTGTTTGCACCCAGGGGCAACCCAAAATTGTGTTGATCCATGCACTAAATACTCTAAATATGTTAGGCTGAAATTGTGAACCACTTCCCATCCATAAAGCTCCCAATTAAGACACGTGTCCACATACAAAATTGCTCCTGAGGTAAAAAAAAAACCTACGTCAAAAATTTAAGCCATATAATGATCTTGCTACATGCATAATCGTCAAAAATCAATGTGTACAATCAAGTGTTTGTTGCTGAGATGAACATTAATGTTGAGATGCTTGTTGTTTGTAATCTTGAATTTATAAAATTAAGACGACACTAGGAAAATTTAATCATAATTCTGATTAAAAATGACATGGCTTTAAGCTTTAAGTATTTTTCGTAAATAAATTAAGCCATTAATTTAAATAAATATATTGCATAGTATGATATATGTAAATAATCGTACAATGATGTTTTAATTTTGAAACGCTTATCATTGTAAAATTATTTATAAGTAATATATATTATGTAAAATATTATTTAAAAATCTGATTTTTTAATAAGGTGGAATTTTTGTCTTATATCACATGTTATATGTAATACGCAATGTTAAGCTATTAAAAAACCCGACTACCCTAAGTTTATCGGGTCTCTTTTTCTTTATCTTTTCATCGCACATTGCATATGATATGCGTTTTAATGTGTAAGACATATTTAAAACTCCTCATTACTTGTGAGCGGACATTTTGTCTTAGCATGCATATTCGACTAAATAAAAAAAATCAAATGCAAACACAAAGTCAAAGCTTGAACTTGAAGCCCGTGTTTGAGGTGTAGGCATCCATGCTCAGCCCACGACTGGAGTTTTCCTCTTGATTTGCATGCTTGATATTTTCCATTTGTCTATTGGAAGCGTTCAGAACTGGATATGCATTCGTGGTTAAAGACATTGTTTTGCATTTGATTTGTCTTTCTTTCAAAGCTTTTTATACCAGTGCGGGAGGATTCCTCATTATTCACAGTGTTTTCTTTCATAGCACCTTCCATATTTCTTTGCGTTCTTCCATCTGGTGGTCATTTTTAGTAAAAACAAGATTATCTCTACCCATTCCATGATGGTTTCAACTTTATCATGGTCGTTTTTGCTATTCTAGGGTCGTTTTTGCTTGAAACGTGACTGAATCTGCTCCATTTTATAGTCGTGTTTGGTTGTTTATGGATTGTTTTTATTTATATGGCAGTTTTTTATCACATCTGTAGTCGTATGTGCTCTTCTAGTGACCATTGTGATCCCAAACGTGATTGTTTTTACCATTATTTGGGTTGTTTTTGCTTTAAAACATGGTTGTTGTATATTATAATGGAAGTTTTTGCTAAAATATTCCATTCTCAGCTGCTTCTAGGGTTCTACTTTGTTCCATTTTGTTAAAAATGGGATTTCTAAATTTATTTTTATGCATTTTTTAAGTCAGATTCAAGGGTTTTTTCTTGTCTTTATACATTGGCAATCATACTCAAAGTTCCAAGTGTGCAGCTTAAACATTTTTACCCCAAGTGATTTCAGATCTTGAAACCATATCACAAGTTGCTAAACTTCCAATATCTGACTGCATATCCAAGAAAAGTAAGCAGTATTCAAGAATGAATGAAGCATGACAGAGGAGCAAGATTTTATCACAAATAGCGGTAATGAACAAAGGATATTTGTCGGTTGTCAAGGAAATACAGTCCCTCTTTCCAAACCTACATTGCAAAACAAGAGACAACAATCTAATTAGTATCAGCAAAGAACCACATGTCTCCTCTCTCACACCCTCTAGGTAATCTCTGCAACAAATCAACCTCTTATTGAAACAAATCAGTTTGTAACTCTCCATCAACATCATGCACATAATCACAACTAAGAGTCTTATCACAAGCCCTCTCATACTCACTAATCTCATCAATGTAACATCCCTACTGCAAACAACATCAAACTCAACAAACCTACCAAGGTAATGAGATTCAGCCAAAGGAGTCTCAATTCCAACTACATCAACATCAACCTCTTCAATATCATCAATCTCATTATCCTCCTCAATAAAAAGATATTCCTCAACTATCTCATTAGATCCAAGCAACAAATTATGAAATTCACCCATAAAGATATCTACCTTGTCCTGTGCAATATCAGTCAAAACTCTCACTAGTGTACATACCTTATCAAGCTTATCCTCCTTCTCGGTAGTAATCCTAACTTGCTTTATCCTCCTTTGAACAATCCTTCTCACAAGCCAAACAATCCACCTCTTGACCGGTAAATGCCAACTCAACCTCTTTAGCTCCTTAATAGCTTCTTCACATTCATTCTCGGGTTCAATATTCCTCCTCAAACCAACCAAAGCATTACAAATATCAGACCTCAACTCAACCCTAAGGTCTTCAAACATTTTTCTCACACTTCTAGGGTTCATCCTATATCCAATGATGTCTCTCCCTTCACAAGGTACAATTGCCTTTGCTTGACGATTTGATTGTAAGATCTCAATTGCCTTTAACTCGACAATCGATTGAGCATGCCCCTAGCCTGCCTCAAACCGACGATCTGTCCACCAACAAGATGTTTCAAGGAACTCAACCCACTCCAAGCTTCACAATCAGCAATAAATACTCTCTAATCCATCCTCGTGCAAATCCTATGTTTTTGTAGGTCAGAACTACATTCTTCCATCACTCAACAAGCCTTACACATGATCACGAGCTCAAAAAAAAATAATCAACCATCGCACGTGCTTTGATAAACTCATACTAGCCATCAACCAACAACAACAAATCAAACTTCTACAACAATCCCTTGTAACCAATCTTATGCAAGTCCTTCATTGATGCGAGCCAGATTCAATCTCCGCCACCTCACAAGCAATGCCCTAGGAACTTCACAAGTCTAGGATCTCAGATCATTGCCACCACAAGATCAAAACTCGCTCTGATACCACTTGATGCAGACATGGTAGGAGTTTCCCCAATGTAGATAGTTCAACCATGCAATAAGAGTTAACACAACAAAAACAATCCACAACAGTTCATAAACATCTCTAAAATGAACAACAAATATGTCTTGCATGCCTTCATATTATCATGCTTAATATTTACACCATACATGCCCAACAACATGCGAGGTTACATTCTAAGGCACAATCTTGATTACAATCAGAAAACCAGATCCATACTAGATGCTAACCTCTCAAAGCTACCTACCGAAAAGCTCCCCTCTAAAGACCCTAAGTCTAAAAATATATACAAGACTACAAGCCACAAGTCGACCAGAAAAGATCACATCCTCCAAGAAGAAGAAAATCTGTTACAACAATTAAGTCAGGACCCAAAACCATTAGGAATAACCTTCAATGCAAGCATTTAGAGATGTGGTCGTACAATAAGGTCGGCCTCAACTGTAATAATGAGTTGGCATGATCGCACACGAAGATTTGCACTGGTAGATCAGGAAACTGTTTGGAAACACCAAGACCAATTGGTAAACTAAAGAACAAAATAAAACTAAACCAATCTTAAGATATCTTCTCCAAAACATAATGAAACAAGATGCGATCATAGACAAATGTTCCTCAAGATGTCTAGGACAAACCCATCAGATCGCATCAGATAATGAGCCAACTGGAGTGACCGCTACCTAAAACACCAAAACTGTCCAATTGGAACAGAACAACAAAGAAACTAAAGGAAATATTTTTTGTTGATGCAAGATTTCCATGATCCCAAGATGCTCCTGCATCAGTATAACACCTGAAAATTCTGCAGGAATAGTCACTGCACTGCATATTATGTATGTAAGCAAGTCTTAGATCCTAAAAGATTTTAGTAATATTCGATAGATCAATTTATAGAGATTATCACTACATAGAAAAGAATAAGAAAGAAACTATATACAACTTACCTATAGACTAGAGTCTTCTAGACAAATATTCATTAGTTTCTCTAGTGTTAAAAACTGGCTAGCTGTTGACTTGACAAATCCTTTTGGATATTTTTAATTTCTAAGAAAATAGTTAAACCTATTTGATATAAAATTTTCCTTCATTTATACCACTGACTTAACACATCAATCACATTTCTCCATTTCTTACAACTTTTCTTTGTTATTATTTTCTTGTGATCATAAATATGATGCTTCCATAGTTTATAATTTTTTTCTACATTAAACTGTGTTGAATGTTTTCTAAATATTAAGTATGATCTAAAATATTAATTTTTTTAAAAACATTTTAGTTTAATTTAAATCGAAAAATATGTTCACAAGCATACACCAAATTTTTTCTTTTTTTTTTTAGAAAATACATTTTCTAAACATGCTTAGAGAAATCCATATTATCATAAAACAGGAATATAATTACTTGCTAAAATGCAACACATGTAAATGAACACCTGAATTTCGGTACTGTTTGGTTGATCCCTACATAACCTTATAATGGCATGCACGATTTTAGCAATTCAGCCGGTTTGATTAGGACCAAATTATAAAATAAAATAATTGATGTTTGTATTTGTAACTTCCATCAGATGTCATTAGATTCATCATCTCATGATGAAATCAAATTCAAATGTTTGGGAAACCTACCAGGAAAGGGCTATCATTTGCAGACCAACACTTTTGTAAATTGAGTTGGAAATAGAGCAAAGAATTCAACTTTGGTTTGATCCATCAACAAATTTCTACAACTCCTCAATTCTATAGAACCAAAAGCAGATTGTGTATGCTATTGTTTTTGATTAAGTAAAATAGGTTTACAGGGTGCCTGAAACCCGATTGTGTATGCTATTGTTATAACATTTTTGATCCTGTAGTTATAAATGTTGAAAAATTTTGCGTTTGTTTTTCCCATTTTATTTGAAATTCCAAAAGTTTGAGGTCCTTTGTGCAAACTGCCAGATCCCTACCAAATAATTGATGGTGTTATTTATGTCTCTATTAATCAAATCGCCAAAACAAGAGAATAATTGACAAAATTAAATACCTATGCTAATATGAATGTAAAAATAGTTTAAATGTTTGGTAAATACCTTTCACCATAATTTTGAAGAAGTTGAGGAGAGAAACAATGGACTTATGGAGGTGAAATTGTTTTGCAACAATGTTATTCGCATAAATTTTTTGGCACAATTTGAGAATTGAGAGAGTAACACTGCAAAGTTTTTTTCATTGGAACTGAAAAAATTGAGAAGACCAAAATAGGAGGTTAAGGAGACAAGCAATGAGCTTAAGGATGCGAAAAACATTTGCAACTATTACTCACAAAAGTTTCTATGAGAACTGACAGGGTAGCTCTGTAATCATGAAATTCCTCAATTCTATTCACAATTAGGATATTTTTGCTCAAGTTTTATTACATGTTTGCATGAGGATCTGAAAAATTTGTAGTAATTCAGTTCAAATTGTCTAAATTTGATCATTTTATCTAAGAATTTGGTGTATATTGAGCCAAGTTTTGGTTAGTTTGTATGTGGACCCTGTAGAGTCTCCCTGTTATAGAGAAGACTCTGATTCTACACGACAAATTTTGCTGCCCTAGGTGGGAGAAACCAAAGCATAAATTGAAACCCTAGGTGGAAGTTAAAGCATGACAATTGAGGCCAAATTTGAATACAATGGTGATGGGATGAGATATTGGTGCGATGATTCTAACGTGGGGTGCGAGTGGCTGCGTAAATGTCGCATTTTCTCTTAGATTTTTGTAGAGAATAGCACTTTCCATATATGCCCTATTTTCTTTTAATAATTTGGTCTGACAAAACAGAGGAAGGTAAAAGTCAAGCTTCGCAATTGAAGTCATCTTCAGTGAAAAAAAATTATATTCAGTGGAGGAGGAACATTCAAAATGAGTTAATCATTGTTGTCTCATGCAAAAATGGCGGTGATAAGAAGTTGCAATTGACATTCAAAAATTCATTTACAGACAACAATTTGTGCTTTCAAAAAGAAATAGATGTTTTTAAGCACACAACCTACCTCCCTCCATGATTAATCTTCTTCTCAAATTTGCAGACGAAAGATTAGCACTATGAAGGTTCATCGACAATACTAAAACTGCAAATTTCTCACTCATCCAATGTCTTCTATGGAAATCGTAGAGATTTTTCTAGATTATGTTGGCACACTACAAGTAGAAAATAATAGATATACAACTACGGAAGACCTTTTCATTAAATGAAATTTACAGTAATGTAAATGGCTCATAATTAATTTTTACTATTTTTGTTTAATAAATTCTATTTTTTGCCTTACTCTTTTTCTAAACAACGAAAAACAAAACAAATAATTATTTTTTTAGATTTTAAAAATATATACAAATTTATAAACTATAGAACATGTTTAAATGTTTGAAAAATACTCAAATGCTATTGGTTAAATTAATTGTCCTTATGCATCAAAAAAATGCAATAGTTACTTGCCTGCGATAGGAACTAATAACTATTATCTAATAGCGGGTTCTCCCAGGGTTGGCTTTGACATATTATTACTGGTGGCTTTCCTTTTCACATAGATTCAAGCCTTATGCAAGAAGAATTGGAAGACAATAGACCAACATCATTGAATTAAAGATCAAGTCATGACAATTTTGTTTATGTTATAGCTGTGGGAGTTATCTTTCTCTCATGTATTCGAGATAAATAAATATTATTGAAGACAACTCAACACATAACATCATCTTCTTTATAATGTCAAGGCAATGAAGGTTCAAGACAACGAAGGGTCTTCACTTTGTAATGGAAAGACAATGAAGGGCCAAGACAATTTTATATATTCTTCCAAGAGGAATTTGTATGATGATAGATTGATATCTTATATTTTTTGAGAGATGAATACCAAGGAATTTATTATGATATATATAAGTGATATATTTGTCATTGGTTTTTTCTCCCTCAAGTTGGAGTTTTTTCCTAGGATAATTTGTTGTGTCCATTGTTGTATCTGTTGTGTCTTATTGTTCATTATTTTTTGTTTATTGTTTATCTTCATTTCAGATATGAAACATTAACATGGTATCAGAGCCAGATTGGATAACAACAAATAAAGGGGATTTTCACTATCATTGAGTTTTGGCCAACACCAACAAATTTTGAGGAGGCACTTTCAGTATTTTTTTTCGTCAATCTTGAATGCCTCACGAGTTCTTAATTAGAGGAGTCATTTCTTCAAATCCTTATGTAATGTATGAGTTTCATTTTGGAGGGCGAACATATCCAGTATGGTTATGTATCTTAATTCAGATGGAAGGGGATCATAGTTTTCTTTTTCTTTGATTTTCTTTTCACCATTTGAACATGATAGGAGTACATGCTTCTTGATTTTGAGTTTTTGTGCTATAACATGGGCTCATCGGTCTCTATATGTACGAGGTTTGATATCATTGGCTTTGATTTCATTCTGGCTTGGGAGTGGCGTGTGATGCAAGGATAAAGGAAACACGGTAAATGGGGGAGAAACATACTTAAATTTACGTCAATATTAGAGGGGTTTTCTGAAGGAGAAGAATCAAGATGAGAAGGGGAAAGAGCCGATTTTGGTATGGGGGAAGTAGTTGGGCTTGTTCATTGCTGAAGAGTAAAAGCGGGGACTATAAAAATCCCCTGCGACAGTGTAATGACAGAGAGATTGCAACGTGAGAGTTTGTATGAGAAAATCCATTGGTTGTGTAGATAGGAGGAGACAATGCTTTAAGAGGCTCAATCTAAAAAATGTATCTATTAAAATGAAAATCATTCAAGAGGAATATGTTTCCATTAAAGAGGAATGAGTCTTGAAAACACTTTGAATACTTGGAGTCTAGGAGTGCATGAGAATGCCAGCGGTTTCTACTAGCCATGATTTTTTTAAAGGTGAGGAATATCGAACCATATCATCATTGGTTTATCTTTTCTAAGGGTCTAAGCCTCCCACAAGTGGTGGTGAGCAAGTGATTCTCACAGGATGTCTTCTTCTAGTGAAAATGTTGTATTTTCTTCTTGTGTGAATTGTTGAGAGTAGAGAAAGGGTTCTTAGGCTGGTTTGATTATTTTTATATAATTATTTTGATAGAGAAAAAGAGTGTTCAGATTGATAGCTATAAATTTCCATCAATGCAAGAGATGTCTACTGAAGTATGAGGAATCTTCAGTTACCAAAGAAGAATGATTTCTCTCTCACATTCAGTGTTTCAGGTGTGACCAGTATTTTTACTTTGCTCAAGATTGCAAATTAAGATCTACACAACTTGTTACTGGTGTGAAAATTGTCACAGGGACATCTTAGAAGGAACCAAGCTCTAAAGTCGATTCAGAAGGTTTTTTTTTATTCCAAATTTGATTAGTTTCTTTGAAGAGAAGGAATTAATATTCAAAGGGAGTTTGACAAACCTACAGAGGCAACCTTGGATGAGGAGGTCAGGAGGTTTATGCTAGTACTTGGAGCTTTAGAGGGAGTCACATCATCATGAAGATTCCTTGTAGTTTATATTTCTCTGAGATGGAGAAATATGAGGTGCAAGCCCTTTTTCATCTCTGAGAATAGACATCATGTTCAGGGACTCCATGACAACATCACGTTGAGTGACTCCATGATGAGTACTTGTGCACATGATTCTTTCCACACATGGGAGTAGCTATGGTGGATTTCATGTTGAGTGACTCCGTGATGTTATCACATTGAGAGATTCCATGATAAACTCTTTTTTCACAAATGGGTGTAGCCATTGTGGGTGTCATATTGAGTGACTCCATGAATTTATCACGTTGAGAGATTTTGTGATAAAATATCTTTCAAAAATGGGTGTAGCCATTGTGGGTGTCATGTTGAGAGACTCCATGAAATGAATATCTAGAAAGATACCTCCCTAGCTAAGAGTGAGTGTTGATGTTATAGCTACGAGAGTTATCTTTCTCTCCAATATTCAAGATAAACAAATATTATTGAAGCCAACTCAACACATAAAGTCATCTTCTTTGTAACATCAAGGCAATGAAGGGTCAAGACAATGAAGCGTCTTCACTTTGTATTGACAAGACAATGAAGGGTCAAGACAATTTTATATATTCACACCAAAGGGATGATAGAAACTTCATAAAAATGGAGGATAAAATGGCTATAGGAGAGATGATAAGAGGAAATTACTGTTAGGAATAACAGTCCACAAGACAACTGAGAGAGGGGTGAATCAGCTGCGATATAGATTATTAAACTTTAAACTCTATAAACCAAATCTAAAAATGTAAATGACAACACAGTAAATGCCAACACCATAACACAATATTTTTTGTCGAGGAAACCCTATTAAAGGTAAAACCCTGGCGGGAATTAGCACTGAAAAATAATGTACTAAGAGTATAGTATCCATGTTAAAAGATTTAGCCTTGTTAGGAGCTTGTTACAATATTACAATGCATAGTCCTTGTTAGGAGACAGACCCTGTTAGGAGTCAAAAGAAATAGTAGTCTTACTACCAAGGCGCACTGCCCAAAGGAGGTTAAAGCCACACTCAAGGATTCACAATCCGAACAAGTGTATATAGAAAATATACAATCCAGTGAACTGTTTGATAGAAACTGTCTTTGCTTGGTCAGTTTCAATGAAGTACTCTTCTCATAAACTCTACTCTACATTCAACAGTCAAACAAGCTTCACAACTTTCACTTCTCTTCTTTTCAATCTTTGTCACATATTTTTAAAAGAAAAGATCACTCATATATACCCTCTTACAATACTTCATTAGGTCATCCAGTTAAGCTTTCCTAATACACAAATAATTAATTAGGTTGGCCAATTAAGGCTTTCCAATATACAAATAATTGTTTAACCCCTTGCTAAGATACACATGATACCTATAACAAGTAAACATCAAATATAACCCATCACTTATACTTCCATATCCGCAATCCACGCTTACAATTCATTTTACACGCTACATGTCTGAAATCGGACACCAAATAGGTCTTCTTCATAATACACATCACAACTGACGTCACCAGTCATAAAAAAACAATCAAACTCAACCCATTATCCCAATATATGTCAGTTATCCACCAATAATCTCACTTCATCTGAAATATCTTCGCCAGAAAGATATACCCAAAATATAGAGACCTACTCTGTCCAGAATCACAGTTACAGTCCAGATACCAGTCTTCACCAAATCAACTATAACATCCACAATATGCAACATAAATCCAAACAAGCTTAGTAATAAGGTCAACACACATCCTTCTGCATAAATCCAACTTCGATCATTCTGAATCATCCGTACAGTGTCTGTACTTTTCTTACAGTCAAGTAAAAAGTTTGTCCTCTCCACAGAAATATATGTTGACATCAGTGACAAAACATGAATATCAACAACATGATCAGTAACCAAAACTAATATCATCCAACAATCTCCCCCTTTGGAATTGATGGCAACATATGGGAGAATCCATATGCATCAACCCAAAAGTACTCTCTCTCAATACAATATTCTCAATTTCCTCAACATAAATCTCTCAAAATAGTAGGGATTTTCACATAGATTACTTCCCCCTTTGGCAACAATGGAAAAGGGTGCCATAACTCATCTGTAGTCTTCTATAAGTTGTATCTTTTTCAAATCTTCATGTCCATCAACCAGGTGCAAGATCACCCAAATGTACTCCATAGTATTCTCCTGCGATCACTCCCCCTAAGGAGTAGATCTATACATCAAGTCCAAAGAATGATATAGCTCTGAGAACCACTAGACTGATGCATATCGACATCATTTAATTACCGATGGGAGGAGCCATCACCCCAAGCATGCCTTTGAGATATTCAAAATCATATTTTGGCAAAGGTTTAATAAATATATCTGCTATATGTTCCTTTGTGCTAATATAGTCCAATTTAATGTCTTTATCTTCTACCTTCTCCCTCAAGAAATGATACTTAATAGAAATATATTTAGTCTTTGAATGCATTACATGATTCTTTGACATATTCACTGTGCTAGTGTTATCACAATGAATAACCACTGGTTTTTCAAAAATTATTCTGATGTCTTTCAGCATTTGTTTCATCCAAATAACTTGTGTATAGTTTATTGTAGCAGCAACATACTCTGACTCAGCAATAGATTGAGCAATACAGTTCTACTTCTTGCTCAACCAAGAAACTGATCTTTTTCTAAGGAAAAATGCACCACCACTTGTACTCTTCTTGTCATCCACATTACCCGCCCAATCAACATCAATATAAGCCTGCAAAGTAAAATCTTCTAATTTTTCATACCACAATCCATATTCTATTGTCCCTTTCAAATATCTAAAAAATTCTTTTTACAGCAGAAAAATGTGTCTCTTTAGGATCTGCCTGATATCTAGCCACAATTCTAACTACATTGGTAATATCTGGTCTAGTGTGAGTTAGATATTGTATACCTCCAATCATCGATATGTACTTAGTTTGTATAACACTTTGAGTCTCATCACTATTAGTCAGTTTGTTTCCAGTCACCATAGGTGTCCCAATAGGTTTACAATCTTCCATTCCACACTTTTTCAACATTTCCTTAAGATACTTGGTCTGAGATATAAAAATTCCATTCTTACTCTAATTAATTTTCAAACCAAGAAAAAATTTCATCTCACCAATCATTGACATCATGAATTCATTTTCCACTTCTTTAGAAAACTTCTTACTCGTCTTATCATTGCCTCCAAAAATGATATCATCAACAAAAACTTCTACAATTAAGATTCCATCTTCATCAGTTCTTAAATATAAATTACTGTCTCTGTTACCTTTTCTGAAACCAAGATGAAGTAGATATTTGTCCAGTCTTGCATACCATGCTCTTGGTGCCTATTTCAGTCCATACAGTGCCTTCTTCAGTCTGCAAACCATGTTTTCATCATCTGTTAAAGGAAACCCATCAGGTTGCTCAATGCAAACTTCTTCTTCTAGATCACCATTCAAGAATGTTGACTTCACGTCCATCTGATAAACCTTAAAGTATTTATGTGCAACATAAGCAAGAAATAATCTCACAGCATCCAATCTAGCAACAGGAGCAAATGTTTCTTCATAGTCTATGCCTTCTTGTTGTGAATAACCTTTACATACTAGTCTTGCTTTGTTCCTTACCACTGTTCCTTCCTCATCCATCTTTTTTCTGAAAACCCATTTAGTACCAATCACATTTTTGTTCTTAGGTCTTGGAACTATTTCCCAAGTATTGTTTTTCTTTTTTCTATTCAAGTTCTTCTTCCATAGCTTTAGTCCAAGATTCATTTCTACATGCTTCATCAGTAGTCTTTGGTTCAACTTGAGAAATCAAACAGATCTCATCTCTATCTCTAGATCTAGTCATCATACCTTTACTTGCATCCTCAATAATTTGATCTTCAGGATGGTTCTTCTTAACATACCTTGGTGTCTTCAACATCTCAGTAGCTTTAGTCTGTTCATCTTTAATCTCATTGTCAATCATCAAATATTCTTCAGGTTCAGCAGTAACCTCTTTCATTTTTGTAATCTGACCACGGTCATACATCCTTTCCTAAATCTAAAAATTTTCATCTATCCTCACATTGGCACTTTCAATCAACTTTCTCAATCTCAGATTGAAACATTCATATGCTTTACTCTTAGTGGAATAACCAAGAAAGATTCCTTCATCACTTCTAGTATCAAACTTGCATATCTCATCATCTCTCTTGATATAACATTTACTACCAAATATTCTGAAATATTTTATAGTAGGTGTATGATCAAACCATAATTCATAAGAATTCTTACTTTTACCTTCTTTGATCTGAATTATATTTAGGGTGTACACAACAGTACCAACTGCTTCTCTCTAGTGAACATGTGACACATTTCCTTCCAGCAACATAGTCCTTGCAGCATCTAATATTGTTTTGTTTCTTCACTTTTCTATCCCATTTTGTTGTGGAGTTCTAGGAGCTGATGTCTGTCTGTATATTCCATGCTCTTCACAACATGTATTAAATAGCTCTGATGTAAAATCTCCTCCTCTGTCTGATCTCAAACACTTTATCTTCAAACCAGATTCATTCTCAACTTTTGCTTTAAATAACTTGAATTTTTCAAATGCTTCAGATTTCTCTCTAAGTATGTAACCCACATCATTCTATAAAATTCATCAAAAAATAGTATAAAGTACCTTTCACCATAGTATGATCTTGTTCTTGTAGGACTACACAAATCTGTATGCACCAAATCCAACTTCCCTTTTTCTAAATAAGCTTTTCTTTTGAAATTACTTCTAGTCTGCTTTCCCATAACACACTCTCTACACATAGTGTTAGATGGCTTCACAATTTTAGGTAGATCACTTACTTCTTTTGTCGTACTTGCCTTCACAATGTTATCAAAGTTAACATGACAAAATCTTATGTGCCATAACCAACTGTCATCAACCTTCACAATAAAACAAGAAGCTTCATATGTGTTCAATTCAAATACATTACCTTTGGATTTAGTACCAGATGTGATCAAGTCTCTTGCTTTACTTTCGATAGAGCATTTCCCATCAATGAATTTCAATTGATAACCCTTGTATACTAATTGTCCAACACTCAACAGATTATGCTTAAGTCCATCAACAAGTAATACATTGTCACTGTTAGTCTTTCCATCCAAAGAAATAGATCCAACTCCAATAATAAGCTTAGCAGTATTGTCACCAAATCTAACAACACCACCATCAAGTATTTTCAAACTTACAAACTTGTTTTTATATCCAGTCATATGATGTGAACAACCACCATCTATAACCCATTCAGATTTATTTTCAACTCAGGATACCAAGGCTTTTTCTTCATGCATAGGTTCATCATCCTTAATAGCAATAAATCCAATTTCATCATAGTCACCATCATCATCATCATCAGATATACCCTCACTAGCATAATAACATTCCTTGTTTTTTGAATACTTAGACTTGAAAAACTTAGGTTTGTGCATTGGAACCCTTGTAGGACATCTAGATACAAAATGACCAATCTTGTTACATGAAAAACATTTCAAAGGTAATTTTCCTTCAAACTTTCCCTTACCTCTCTTTTCTCTTCTAGAAATCAGTGCCACAACTTCATCTAGCTTTATTTCTTCTTCCTGCATATGTTCCCATTCATCAGCATAAGCTCCAATTTCTTCCCTTAGGTCACTACTATTGGTGCTTGCATTTCCAGATAAGGTCTTTCTGTTCTTTTGCATGGTTGCCTTAAATGCAGACTCAACTTTAGGTAAAGTGTCTCCCAATTATGTGGCCTCAAATGTAGTTAGCTTTCCAATCAACATCTCTCTGGTGAAGTTTGGTGTCAAAGGTATAATATCCTCTATAGCTTGTACTTTGGTTCTATATGCAGGTGTCAAAGATCTAAGTATCTTTGCAATCACTTCTTCATTGTAAGTACCTCAAGAGTTTCTAATACCTGTAACCACTTCAGTAATTCTCTGTCCATATGCCCTAATATTCTCATCTTCTCTCATCTTCAGTGATTCCATCTTTGTCTTCCAGTTTTGTAGCTTTGCCTATTTTGTAAACTTATCTCCAATATATAATGCTTCCAATCTTGTCCAGATCTCATGTGCGGAATCCAAATCCTTTACTTCAGTGAATTCTCCTTCTAAAAGTGCGTTGATCAAAGATTCCCTTGCAACCATATTACATGAAAATAACTTCTTCTGATCTTCAGTAGCCTTCTCTAATTCATCCTGAGTTTCTATCTTTTCATTATTCTTTGTGATCATCCAATAATCAATTCCCATACATAGAAAATGTGTTCTCATCTTGTTCTGCCAACTAACAAATTTTTCAGGATCAAACTTCATATCATCCTTCCTATAGTAAGTCATCTTCAGGATCACCTCAAGCTATTAAAATTTCTCTCTAAGGACCACAAGCTCTGATAACAATTTAGGAAAAATAGTCCACAAGACAACTCAGAGGGGGGGTGAATCAGTTGTGATATAGATTATTAAACTTTAAACTTTATAAACCAAATCTACAAATGTAAATGATAACACAGTAAATGTCAACACCATAACACAATATTTGTTGTCGAGGAAACCCTGTTAAAGGTAAAACCCCAGTGGGAATTAGCACCCACAAATAATGTACTGAGAGTATAGTATGCATATTAAAATATTTAACCCTATTAGGATCTTGTTACAACATTAAAATACATAGTCCCTGTTAGGAGACAGATCCTGTTAGGATTCAAAAGAAATAGTAGACTCACTACCAAGGTACACTGCCCAAAGAAGGTTAAAGCCACCCTCCAAGATTCACAATCCAAAAAAGTTTATATAGAAAATATACAATCCAATGAACTGTCTGATGACAACTGTCTTTGCTTGGTTAGTTCCAATGAAGTACTCTTCTCATAAACTCTTCTCTACATTCAATAATCAATCAAGATTCATAGCTTCCACTTCTCTTCTTTCCAATCTCTGTCACATCTTTTCAAAAGAAAAGATCACTCATATATACCCTCTTACAATAATTCATTAGGCCGGTCAGTTAATCTTTCCTAATACACAAATAATTAATTAGGTCATCCAATTAAGGCTTTCCAATATACAAATAATTGTTTGAACCCTTGCTAAGACACACATGGTAGCTATAAAAATTAAACATCAAATATAATCCATCACTTATACTTCCAGATCCGCAATCCATGCTCACAATTAATTTTACACCCTACATGTCTAAAGTCGGTCACCAAATAGGTCTTCTTTATATTACACGCCACAAATGACGTCACCGGTCATCAAACAACAATCGAACTCAACCTATTATCCCAATATATGTAAACTGTCTACCAGTAAGCTCGCTTCATCTGAAATATCTTGGCCAGAAAGATATACTTGAAACACAGAGACCTTCTCTGTCCAGAATCACAATTACAGTCTAGAAACCCTTCTTCACCAAATCAACTATAACATCTGCAATATGCAAAATAAAGCCAAGAGACCTTAGGAATAAGGTCAAAACCCATCCTTCTGCATAAATCCAACTTTGATAATTCTGAATCATCTATACAGTGTCTGTACACTTCTTTTAGTCAAGTAACCAGCTTTTCCTCTCCACAGAAATATATGTTGACATTAGTGAAAAAACATGAATATCAACAGCGTGATCAATAATGTAAGAATGAAGATTTTATTCCAAACAAGATGTAAGATTGAAGGTAAATGTTCCAAGGTTATCATTGATAGTGGTAGTTCAGATAATCTAGCCTCAGAGGATTTGGTGAACAAATTGAAGTTGCAGAGATTGAAACACCCTAAGCCCTATCAGATAGCATGGATTTGAGATGATCATAAGTTATTGGTAAGTGAACAATGTTTGGTAAAATTCAAGATTGGATCTTATCATGATGAAGTTTTTTGTGATATTATGCCTATAGATGCATGTCATATCTTGTTGGGTAGACCATGGTAGTATGATAGACAAACATTGCAAGATGGAAGAAAGAACATTTATGCTATTGTTGCAAATATGATGAAACAAGTTTTGTTGCCTTTAGAAGAGACTCCTACGAGTGAGATTTGTACCAGTGTTAGAGTTTGTTTTGGTGAAGGAAGGAAATTCCTAGATGGTTTGAGAAATGAGAGTATGTTTTATGCTTTGATTCCTAAGAAACTTGACTTGAAAATAGAAGGACAATCATAGGAGATACAGGAGTTAGTGATAAAGTATAAGGCAATAATCTCAGATAATGTATATGATGGATTACCACATGTGAGAAGTATCAATCATTGTATGGGTCTGATTCCTGGAGCTACTTTTCCAAATAAAGCTAGACACAAGATGACAAATGTAGAGAATGACAAACTGAATAGGCAAGTGCAAGATTGATCAGATAAAGTTTGATTCTTTGTGCAGTGCCCGCATTATTAGCACCTAAGAAGAATGGAGAATAGAGAATGTGTACTGATGCTAGAGCTATAAACATAATCACAATAAAATATAGGTTTCCTTTGAATAGGATGGCTGACATAATGGACTATTTGAGTGGAGCCAAATATTTGAAGAGTGGATACCATCAAATCGGGATTAGAGAAGGAGATGAGTAGAAGATTGCATTCAAGACAAATGAAGGATTGTATGAATGGTTGGTGATGCCTTTTGGACTAAATAATGCACCGAGTACTTTCATGAGGTTGATGAATGAGGTATTGAAGAAATTCTTGGGTAAGTTTGTGATTGTGTATTTGGATGACATTTTGGTTTACAGTAAAACAAAAGAGGAACATTTATTTCATTTGAGACAAGTATTGCAGAGATTGAGAGAAGAGAAATTATTGATAAAGATTAAGAAGTGTACTTTTATGAAGGAATAACTTGTGTACTTGTTATTTGTGATATCTATGAATGGATTGAAGATGGACCCTGAGAAGGTGAAAGAAATTGTTGAATGGCCTACACCTGAAAGCATTGCAGAAGTAAGATCATTTCATGGATTGGCTAGTTTATACTTAAAGTTCATTAGGAATTTTAGTTCAATTTACAGTCTTATGACTAGGAAAATGAGAGGAGATAGGAATGATTTCTAGTGGACATCTGGAGCAAATAGAAGTTTTGAGTTGTTGAAAAAAAAGGTGACTAAACAGCCTGTGTTAGCCCTGCCTTATGACTATGATGCAAGTGGAAGTGCAATTGGAGCATTATTAAGTCAAGAAGGACGACATGTTGCTTATTTTAGTGAAACATTTAATGATGCAAAGAGGAGATATTCAGTGTATGACCAGGAGTTCTATGCCATAGTTCAAGCCATGAAGAAGTGAAGACATTACTTATTTCCTAAAGAATTTGTGTTGTATACAAATCATGGAGCATTACAATATTTGAATAGTCAAGGTAAGTTGAATCATAGACACATGAGATGTGTAGAATTATTGCAAAGTTATACATTTGTTCTAAAGCATAGGAGTGGAAAGTCAAATAAATTTGTTGATGCTTTGACTAGGAGAAGAATTGTATTGACATAGATGAGAGTTGAAGTATTGGGATTTGATGAAGTGAAGACCTTGTATGAGGAAGACCCTTATTTTTCTGAACCTTGGAAAGCTTGTAAAGAACCTATGGTAGTGGACCAAACCAAGTGGTTGGTCTATTTCATTCAGGGTGAGATGTTATTTAGGGGAATTCAATTGTGTGTGCCTAGGAGTTCTCTAAGAGAGAATCTGATAAAAGAAAAACATAGTGGTGGATTGGTAGGACATTTTGGTATTGACAAGATAGTGGCTTTGGTAAGTCATAATTACTCTTGGCCTCAAATTCATAAGGATGTTAGGAAATTTTTTCAGAGTTACAAAGTTTTTCAAGTTGCAAAAGGATGTAGTTAGAATGTTAGATCATATAAAAATTTGATAGTACCAAATAAGCCTTAGGAAGACATAAGCATGGATTTCAGACTTGGATTACCTAAAATAGAAAGAGGGAATGATTCCATATTTATGGTTTTTTACAGATTTTCTAAGATGACGCATTTCCTACCTTGTAAGAAGACAACATATGCAATGCATGTAGTAGATTTATTTTTTGAAGAAGTTGTTAGATTGCATAGATTAACTAGAAGTATTATTTCAGATAGGGATACTAAGTTTGTCGGTTACTTATGGAGGATACTATGGAGAAAGATGAAGATAGAATTAAAGTTTAGTTCTACATTTCACCCACAGATAGATGGACAAACAGAGGTAGTGAACATAACTTGGGAAACTTGTTGAGATATTTGGTTGGACAAAAGGCTGGAAATTGGGATTCGATACTCGCTCAAGAAGAGTTTGCATACACAATTTAGTAAATTGAAATATAGGGAAGACACTATTTGATATTGTTACATGCATGAAAGCTAAAGGCGTATCAAAATTGAAGGATATCAGTCATTAGGATAAAATAAGTGCAGAAGCAGAGGAATTCAAAGAACACGTGAAATTATTGCATAAACAAGTGAAGCAACATTTGGAAAACATGAAGCATAAGTATAAGGAGAAAGAAGATGAGAAGAGAATACATAAGGAATTTCAAGTTGGAGATAAGGTGATGGTATATTTGAGGAAAGAAAGATTTCCAGTTGGAAACAACAATAAATTGAAGATGAGGAAGTTTGGACCTTGTAAGATCTTGAAGAAATTTGATTCACATACGTAATGCATACAAAGTTGAGTTACCAGACACTTTGGGTATATCACCTATATTCAACATTGCATATTTATATTAGTATTATGAGGTAGAATTCAATGATGGTAGTGGGCCAAATTTAGAGCAACAATTTTTGAAGAATCAATTAGATGAGATTGAAGGCATATTGGATAGTAGAGTTGGTAGAAGGACACAAGGAAGACAGTACCATGAATAACTTGTGAAGTGGAAAGGCAGACCAATTGAGGATTCTTCTTGGATATCGCAGGCTGAGGTAGACCGACTTGGATTTCCTCTCACCCCATCAAAGTGAGAGGCTCACTTTCAATAAAGCTCAAATATATGATGTAGGAGCATCCTTGAGTTCTTGGAAATCTTGCATCAACCAAAAACATTTTTCTTTTAGTTCAGTTCAGTTTCTATGTTCCTTTTCAACATCCTTCTATATTGGATCATTTTCTCTTGTGGACCCAGTGACGTGTTCCTTGGATTGTGTTTGATCTTCCTTTGGGTTTGCACCTTGATCTAATTCTTCTTGTTGGATATATCTTAAATATTTTGGCTCAACCTATTTCCTCATCATGTTCTCAACTAGTTGGAGTTTCTGATCTTGCGAACCTTTTCCTTGGTTTGTGATCCTTCTTGGCTCATCATTCAATATTCCTAGACTCTCAAGGATGACCTCCCTTTTGGTTTGTGCTTCATTCTAATCATTGGTGGAGAATTTCTTGATGATTTAGTTCCTGGCCTATCTGAACATTATGTTTTCCTGCCTTGTGGATTGTGATCGCTCTTGGCTGACTTGGATTCTTTGCCAACATATATATATTGTCGTAATTGTTCCTTTAGTAAGTAATCTTTCATGAATAAGAATGATATAGATCCGCATAAGGGCTAATCTAGATAATATCTATAATTAGGCATGTATGCCTATTCTATAAGCCTACATGTGCTGAACAATTGTACATGAATTTCTGATAATTAAAACATTGGATATTATATTCTCTCTATCCTTGCTACTTCCATTGGGTGAATCTTGATGGACGGTTTGAATTGTCCTCCTTTGGACCCTCTTGCTGTGGCCGCACCATTATTTCCCTCCTTTCTCACATATTTTGTTCTTCCAGACTGGTTTCTCATCTTCCTCATCATCAAGTTTGCACATTATCAATTGGGTATTTGTAGAATTACTACTATAATTTTACACGTCTTGTGAGCTTTCTAACCATATAAATTTTTCTATTTTTCTGACAACATAATCATATTAAAGTTTAATTTTATTTACCAGTGTCTCCATAGTTCTCAGAGACATATGTGTACCATTTTATCAATAACTTTTGATCTAATTTACCAATTATAAAACAAATTACATATTATTGTTCTACACTTGATTCTATACACTTTTTTTTTAAAAAAAAATTGAATATTTTGATGTAAGTTATGTCTAGTGCACCAACAAACACCTAATTTTTAGGATGTGCCCACTTCAAAAAATTATAAAAAAATACGCAACAAAAAATTACAAATAATTAACAAAATTTTTTTCTCTCTCTCTTACCTATCTTTCTACCAAATGGTTTTCAAAAATACTAAATCTAATTATCTTTTTTGATGTGCACATTGAATGCTATGTTATGTTTTTTCTAAAAAAATCAGGACCAATTTTTTCATGCACAATGGATTTGAGTCTCTTAATCTTATCCAAAAAAATTTGTCCACTAGTACATTTGAGACCTCTTAATTTTGACATCTATGCATCATAATTTTGACACTACCCCATCGGGCAAGCGACACAGACTGGTGTTGCTATTTTGGTGTCAGAATCACCAACGACTGCTATGTCCATTGTTATTGCGATGGTCATGACCGTTGCAATATGCACCGGCTATGATGGTTAGTATGTCATCATTACACATTATGGGTGTTTCCATTATGATGGGTATGCGATGGATATGTTGTACATGTGATGTCCAGATGTCAAATTATTCTAACATCTGGACGTCGCGTGTAGTGTTTTGGCATCGGTCGTTCTCTGAATATCGTTGCAATTGTGATGGTATGCTATGTTTATATATACATATATATATATATATATATACATGGAGTGAGACCTTAAAATATTGAGCTTCTCTTTATTTTGAGAACAATTTAACATTCTCTACTTAACAGGACCAACCACATTGGTGTAGTGGTACCCTTGAAATCATTTACATTTGACCACTAAGGTTATTCTCGAATGTTCAAACTCAAGTTTTCATGTATTGAAAAGTAATAATTCTGTAATGTTGCTATGTGTAACCGATTAGGAATATAAAAAGGCATTATATAACATTTTGTAACCGAATGGGAATATGAACGATCTTAGGGTTTAGGATAGTTGAACAGATTGTAACTATCAAGAGAGTCTTTAGATAGACATCTCATTATGTAATCGAGAGAGAGTCGATGGAGTAAAAATAGGAGTTGGGATAGAGAGTAAATAGAAGGGAAAAAACCAAATGGCTCTCTAGCGGCAGCCAGAGAGCCATTCATTTTGTAATTGATGAGAGTATGTTAATGGATTTGTGGTTTGAGAAAATCAGGTTTATGGATTTTGTTTGGCCATTAGATGTTTCCTAGTTTTGGTTCTCTTTTGTGAAAGAGTTTAATAGTTATTGAATCCGCTTTGGAGTTGTGTTTATAAGTCCATTCTGGTCTTGTTCATAGTCTATATGATAGATATGTTTTTGATATGAATCAGGTTCTTTTGTTTTAACAGTGAATATATGTTCTTTATGTGTTTTGATTTATCCATAGCTAATTTGGAACAATAGCAAACATTTTATTTAGTAGAGAATTGACTTGAGACTTCTTTATTGTGTGCATGTAATTCTTGAACGACTTTCAAAGAATCGTATTTATATCATTATTATACTAGTTCGAATATTGAAATGGTTATTGTAGATTTGGTGAGTTGTTATGCCACGAGGAAGGTATCTTAAGTTGATGCTTAAGATATGCAATGTCTATCAACATCATGGTGGAGTTGGTTAACACCAATGTGGAAAGACATTATTTTGACATCCATGTTGAGAAGACCCGAGGAAGATGTCTGAGCAGAGTTACTTGTATTCGGTGTAGCCCAAAAGGGTATTCAATGTCACTCTTAGCATGACAACTGTAGATTACTATATTTTGTATTCGAGAAGGTGATGGGTTCTAATCCTGATGCATGGTCATGTTTCAATAGACCAACAAGGCACGAAAGATCTTGTGGAGAGATCATTATATTTTGAACTCAGCCTTCAAAGCAGGGTAAAGGTGGATAAAGGTGGGGACCATTCAACTCGGCATTGGTTAATGGAAAGGTGGCGAACTATATATATATGTGTGTGTGTGTGTGTGTGTGTGTTCGTGCGGAGACAACCCGTGTAATGGTGGATGAAATCTCAGTTTGCAATAAAGGTAAAATGTTGGTTGGCGAGATGTTTCAGTGAGTAAATATGGAATATAATATATAGTTGATGTTATTATATGATGCTGGATACTATTGGTTTTGAAATATCAAAGGATTGTGAGCCTCAAAGAAGTGCTTGTAAGGAAAGATAGCAAAGTATGCAGATTTGTAGACCTGCATTGATTTCCTCTACATCACACGTGAAGGTGGAAGCTCATCTGGCCCCTCCTAAGAGCCTCTTATGACCCTTTATGAAACTTTAAGACCTCTAAGATGTATTCTTAGGGATCGTAAAGGGTCATAAAGGGTCATAAGGGGTCCTGGGACACAACAGCTGAGAAACATAAATGTAGGCATCATGGTCACAATTGTTTGGAGACACAAAATAATTGAGTGGTATACCCAGACGATGCAACGCAACCACTACTCCTCCAGTTCCAAGTTGACACTACAGGATCCAAAAACCATAGATAAGGAATAAGTTTAGAGAGCAAAGGAGGAGGGCCATAACGACCGAAATAATATAGGCACCCTGTATTATTTTAGTCATTACGACCCTCCTTTTCTCTCTAAATTTATTCCTTATCTATGGTTTTTGGATCCCCCAGTGTCAACTTGGAACCAGAGGAGTAGTGGTTATGTTGCATCATTTGGGTATACCATTAAATTATGTTGTGTCTCCAAACAATTGTGACCATGATATCTACATTTATATTTCTTAGTTGTTGTGATATCTACATTTATGTTTCCCAGTTGTCGTGTTTATGTGCATGTTCTTTATGTGTTTGGATTCTCTCCCTCGCATCTAAAATAAGATTTTCCCATAATAAATAAAGAATGCACGTGCAGCTACGTAGAATATATGGTGTTAGAAGGCCTAGATGGGTAGAAATTCAATGTACAATTATGGTCTTGTATAGATAAAGTGGAGCTGGAATTTCAGCAAGGCTGGGAAAAGTTTGTGCATAATTATGAACTGAAGATGGGGAATTTTCTAGTGTTCAAATATGTTTCAAATTTTTAAAGTGAAGATATTCGATACAACAGCTTGTGAGAAAAATAAAACAAAAAGGAAATCATCCTTTCTTAGACAAAACTATCTCTTAACAAGAAAGGACGATTTCCTTTTTGTTTGATTTTTCTCACAAGTTGTTGTATCGAAAATCTTCACTTTAAAAAAAGATTTTGAAACATATTTGAACACTAGAAAATTCCCCATCTTCATTTCATAATGATGCACAAACTTTTTCCAACCTTGCTAAAATTCCAATTTCAGTTTATCTTTACAAGACCATAATTGTACCATTGAATTTATGCCCATCTGGGCCTTCTAAAACCATATGTTCTCCTATTTGTTTATAAAATTTGAAATAAATGCAGGTGGAATGTGCTATGGTAAACACAATGCACCTTTAGACTTTAAAAATTGTTAATAGTATACATTTTGGTTTTCATCCTTTAGCATTTGGACCACGCTTTTGTGGTTGAATGAAACCAAGGTTGTGCTTCTTCATCCTATGCATATTTAGTCCTTTCAAATCATAAAATAAGCATAGGATAAAGAATCACTACCTTGATTTCATTCCACCACAAAAAGCATAGTCCATATGCTACAGGACAACCAAAATGTAAACCTCTTTCCTCAGAATATGCATGGATAACAGGATGGAGAAAAATAGTGTTTATGATTGTAATTTCGGCAATGTCTTTATGATTAAATATGTAGATTGTAGAGTAGGTGGTTCAAATTTATAGGAAAATGGGTGGCTTCTATTACAATTCCAGGCTTACTTTTCACTATGGTTCCTAGTGTATTTGAAAAAATTGAGCAGGCCAATATTTTGTTTAAGAGTGGCATGTTCAATGTTATGAAGGTCAATCATAATCAGATTTACATAAGTCACATGATACATATGCTAAATATTGCATAGTAGACAATAAAAAATTAGAGCTACATACAACTAAATACAACATGACATGGCAGTAATGAATAACCCACCCTTGAAGAGAGAGATATAACCATTCATTGTGTCAAAAAAAAGAGGCAAAATCACAACAACATAATGCATAAGGATATAAAATACATTAGCTAGATATGGATATAAAATCACAACAACATAATGATGATGAACATATGGATATCTAGACTCTGAGTATGTATCAAAAAATATATTTACAAAGAAGAGTATTCCATACATTATGTTAAATAGTTAAGTTTCATGTCTACGTTTGATCTAAAGATGACCTAGTTTGTTGACAAAAATGCCAACTCCAAAGAAGTAGTCCATCATAACATTCCTATCGTCACAAGTGAAAAAATATTCATTGTGACCATGGAAGATACTCAAAGTAGTGTAGTCATCATTATCACAAGATAGATTGAACACCTCCCATGCCTCCACCATTTTATTTTCAAAGCCATCTCTATTATCAAAAATTGAGCCAAGCCTGCTAGAGATAATGTTTCGATTGATGGTCTGAATCCCCTGCGCAACTTTTTCTGAATTGTCAGAAACAACCACATGCTTAACCACCTTCAAGACCCATTCTAACCAATCGGTAACTTCAAAGAGAGTAGAAAATACTATTTTATAGATCACCCCATCGTGTACATGCGAGCCAACAATATTATGTTTCAAAAGGTAGAGAATGGCATGGTTGATGTCATCATCACACACATTAAATAATCTAGAGCACTATTCTTCCAAGGACTCCAAATGAAAACATTCAATACCAAATGTTCTATCCATTGAAAATACCTAAAATAAAGTAACAATATTGAAAATAATGAATAAGTATGCCAACATAATGAATAAGTATGCCAACATAATGATGCAAGATTATAAACAGTTCAATACAGTGATAGTTAAGTTGCAAGATAGTCTTATATAGTGAATATGTACATATACATTGCTATATGAATGCTTTGGGTATGTTAAAGAGTGGGAAAAATACATTGATCCAATAACATAAAATACAATGATCTAATAACAAAAAATACATTAAAAATGCCAAGCTCGCGGTCTCAATGAAATAAATTGTGTCTAAAACAATATATGGTGCACAACAGCAGCAAGCATGCAATGAAAATAATAACATTGCATGATGTCTAAGCTCAAATTCAAAACAGTAAGGGTATTAATGTATGATTTAATAGCAGCAACCTCATTGATCATTACCTTTGACTCCTCCATCATTATAGAAGAGATAACTACCTACAACTATATTTCATAATTCCTCCTTTGAAGTCATAGGTTAGTTTAAAATGGGGAAATTATACAAACACACAAATTTAATCCCAAAACATCATTCATTTCGAGGTCAATACTTCTATTATAGATGTTTATATTCTATATTCACATTAACTCTAATCAAACACAAACTGAGGAAATAATCATAACATAAATTCACAAGCCTCCAAGATGAAGGAATTATATTTTTCCATTAGTATACTAAAGGAAAAACATGATCTGCACCATCGGTTTAGTCTACACTAACAGACAGGGCACAACACTACCCGACGCTAAGGTTACCCGACAAACACTGTTAAGTGTTATCCAATGAAAAAAGGTAAATGGACCCCGATGAGTAACTATAGTGCAACCCAATGAAACAACAAAGAGAGGAACCCGACAGACAAAGGGAACCCAATGAATAGTTCAACAAAGGAACACCAAAAGACTTCAAGTTCAACCCGACGACCAAGAACTGATAGTCAGTTACATCCCGCAAAAAGTGGATCTGACTTTCCATGTCAGATAAATCACTGAAGTTGTATTTATAGCTTCTTGATTTACTTTGTAATCCATTATGTTCAGAGGAAGCAATATATTTAATATTGTTTTAATTAGTTTTACTGATTTAAATGATGCAAACTAAATATCAAGGTCAAGTTGTAAACCTTGGATCTAAGAGTTTACATTGTAATGCGTGATTCTAGATTAGGTCAAAAGAATTATATAAATAGATGGTCAATCTATTGTAAGAACAAGTTGTTCAATGAAGATAGTAGCCACGGAGAGCATCTAGAGACTAGACAAGAGAATTCATGCAGAAGGATAGAAATAGAATCAAATCAGTTTCAAAGAACAAAACAGAGGCTATCAACGAGCAGAGAAAAGGCATTCATCAATCACTTAAGGTGATATTATTATTCTGAGAGCTTTAATAGATCTGTAATCAACAATTATAGATTGCATATAGTCAGGTCAACATTTGTACTCATTCTAACAAGTGTAGTACACTAATGAAATCCTTTCAAGAAAGGTGGGCTTAACCATCCTATTGTAAATCTCATAACTGAGTGCACACTTAAATCAATGTTGCTAAATCTCTTAACAAAGTAGATCTTAACATGTCTCCACCTTAATACTCCTAACAGGGTAGATCATCAGAAGTGATCAAATTGTAATCCTTAACCGGTTCCCTTCCATTCTGTAGATAGTGAAGTTTTGTGGGTGCCATCCCCACCGCAATTTTTACTTCATAACAAGAGTTTTCTGTGATATCATATCTTGTGTTATGTGTTTATCATTTTCATAAATGTAACAAACTATTAAAGATTGTGAATGAACAATACATGCATAAGAAAGAACAACAATAATGGTCGGTAATACAGTAATGAATCATTACTAATGATAAATTGTGAAAGGTGTAAAAATAGTTTTAGAGGTGCAAATTCACCCCTCCCCTCTCAGTACTACTTCCCATTAATTCCAACAATTGGTATCAGAGCTAAGTCTCTTCTTGGAAAAAATTAAAGACTTAAGAGAAAAGATCATACAATGGAGAAGTACAAACTTGATAAGAATATTGAGAACAAAAATCTTGAGATACAGATGTTCTATAAATAGTATAAAAGAATCAAGATGAGATAACTACTAGATGAGAGGAAAGGTATGGCTACCCATAAAAATGAAAAAGATTATCAAGAAGAAGAGATTCCATATTTCCTTGAATCCTCAGGATCAAATGCAAGTAATACATCAGATACATCAGAAGAGAACATCACAAATCTAAAGGAGATCAATCAACATCTGACAGAGAAAATAAAGATGTTGCAAATCGGTCAAGAGAGTCAGATGGTAATAATGATTGATGTGATGAGTTCTGCTAGACAAGCTGAAATAGAAAGAACACTTGCTATTGGTGATAGAAGGAAGATTACAGAGAAACTACAAGAAAAGGAATTAGAAATTCAAAGACATGCTGAGCATCACCATGATCTCACAAATTAGATTATTCTTATGAGTCAAGAAGCAAATAGAATAAATATGGAACTCATTGAGAGAATACAGATTATCGGTGAACTAAGAGAAGAAAATGAAAAGCTAAAACATGAGGTTAGAATTCAACAACATAATGAGATTATCGGAAAGGCTAAAGAGATCAATAAGAGAATGGATAATTTTCTTGAAGGACAACGAAGAGTTAAAAACAACAACGGTATAGGCTTTAGCAAAAATGGAGAATCATCCAATCAAGCAAATTCAAAAATTGTTTATGAAAATGCAAAACCAAGAAATTTAACATGCAAGCACTATGAAAAGCAAGGGAACACATCAAATGTATGCCAAAGTAAAATGAAAGGTATTCCTAAATCTCCATCTACATTCATAGGATTCTGTTATAAATGTAACAAAAAGGGACATAAGGCTTATGAATGCAAGACTAAGATAGAATAGCCAAAGAAGGAAACGTACATGGACAAATACTTTCCTACATGCAAGATGAATGGGCACACATCTGAAGAATGCTGGAAAAAGAAAAGGAAAACATGGAAGCCTAAAGGTCAAGAAATTCCTTATCAACCAAAGAGAATAGGTAATCAATATACATGGGATTACAATACATGGACAAATTGTACAACATGTGGTAGATATGGTCACATTGCTAAAAACTGCATGAGAGCATGGACCAAAAGGTCTAGAGGCTGGTCAAACCCTGAAATGGCATGCTTACACTATCATAAAGTTGGTCACCTCAAGAAAGATTGCAAAGACCAATTGATAGAGACAAGCACATATCCCAATGGAAACACCATTGAAGATATCTAGAGGGCTAGAGATAAAATGTAGATAAAAGCTTCAAGAAATGATGAAGCTAGGCCAAGTAATGCAAATGGTGACACCCCATCCAATGGATCCAGTGACATCACCACCCCCACTTAAGCTAAATGAGTAAGTATGGAATTGCACTATACCAAGTCATATTTTGCATCAGTTCCATTATAAAAATTGATAGATAGTCAAAATCTGCATAATAAAGATGCATATTATGTTACTTGTTCCAACTCTGAGAAAACAACCCCGTCAGTATACGCATACCGAAAATAATCGGTGAGCATAATGGATGAGCTGTCTACACTTACCATAAATTGTCGGTCAACACATAAAATGGTTAAGTTACCAATGTAACCCGACATCGGTCAGTAAGAAAGGCAAAGTTACAATATTATCACGAAATAATAACGATATCTATTGGCAAAAGCAATATTGGTAACAACTATCCCGAGCATCCTCAACTTCATCGATGATAATTGTGAAAGTATTCCCGAAGGACTCTATCTTTATGACCCGATAATTTGTTGAAGCATTTATTGCTGACTTAGGGAAAAAGCCTATAAATAGTCGACGGAGGCACTTCATTTTGCACCCGTGATTTGAAGAGAAAGCAGAGCAAAAAATAGAGCGATTAAAGAGTAGAAAGCAGAAGTGTCCTCGACTTGATTCAACACACAGCAACCAAGTCATTAACCAGTATTACAGATCGAAGTAAGTACCGAGGGCTCCAAAATCACTTTGTTATTAGTTTCAAGAAAGCCCTAATTTCAAGAAAGACCTAAAACTTGAAAAAAATTGGCAACCACCTCAAGAACCGCCAAGATCAAGAATGATAAAAGGAATGTGGTTAAGCTAATCAAGAATAGAACATGTGTAGAGCCCTTGTATAAGATCTGCCCAGAAATTGCATCGAAACCCGATGAAATCAGTATGTTTTCAAAAATCCCACCTAGGGTTTTGCTCATAGAAGATGTTAGGTTTTATATTCACTGCAAAATTGTAGAGATAGGTGAACTTAAGATGGATGAAGCTTATATGAAGCTCTATGATGCCAAAGGAAACCTGAAGGAAGAACACAAACACTTGGAAGTCAAAGGGTTAACTAATGCCCTACATTTCTAAGGGAATTCAAGACTAACTGGATCAGGTTGGTACTTATCAGATTGCACGACCAGACATTGTGGTTGGATCAATTGAAAAAAAATACCAAGGATCTCCTTCACGCTATCACTGGTTATTCAATAACCGACAAGCCTAGGGCACACAAGCATCCATCCAGGAAAGAATTTGAAAAACTCACAAAGGCTTAATGGGACAATAGAGGTCTCAAAGTAAACACAATCACCAACGAAGAACTGAAATTTGGTGCACGTGTAATTGGGTATAAGATTTTTCAAATCAAGCAGATTGAATAGTATATCTGCAACATTAGTAAGCACAGATTACAAGATTGTGACTAAAGGAATTTAGATGGATCTGTGTGAGATCTTGTTTAAATAACTGGATGAGAACATGATCACAATCAGGTCTACAAAGACCAACACATGTAAGTTTGGCTCACTTATCATGTGTATCTTTTTCTATTTTCAAGAATACTTTCCTTCAGTATGAAAAGTAAAATGGGACACTACCAAACCAGTAACACAATAGATTAGCGAACTGATTAAGTCACTAGGGGACAATTTTGAATCTATTATGTCTTCTTACTTCCTTGAGTTCAAGGAAAAGATGATGGAGAGGACTAGGATTCCTGATCAACTTGTGGAAAAACATAAGGATGAAATATGCTTTATGGTAGATAATGAATTCACTCATATCAAACCGATTGTACCAAGAAAAGCTTGGTTAGCACCATTAAATTATGAAATAAATATTGATCAAGCTACAAGTGCAATTGATGCACTAATAAATGAGCCTATTGACAACAAGCAACCTAGGTTTGGAACCTATGAAGAGGCCAGATCTAAGATAAAGAGGGGCCTAGAGATAAAGAAGATTGTTAATAAAAAGGATAAGATGGTTAAGAATCTCAAGAATATTCTATCAGTTGTAGAAGAAGAACAAGAACAACCAAAGGAAACTGATGAACAGGGCACCATCAGTGAGGAACAAGAAAAATAGAAATCAGATTCTAAGGAGACTGAATCTGAAACACCTCCACCTCCACCTCCTGCAAAGAAGCAGAGGATGAGGAGTCAAACTACTACAACAGATACCACACCTCTTAAGAAAGGTCAAGTAAGGACATATATGAGGAAGCAACCAACTAAGAGAACAAGGCAACAAACTATGAAAATGACACCTCCAAAGAAGAGGAAAAGGTTGGTTAGGTCCAAGACTGACATAGAGGATACTAAAGATGATGAGCCTGATGTAGTAAAGAAGAATTATAGGAATCAAACTATTGATGAAGCTACTGAATATATTGCTGCATATGGCACCATGACTGACAAGAAAATCAAACAATGGGATACACTACAACTAGATGACAAGAACAAAATACAAGATGCAATCATAAGGTCAATGATCAAGCATAAGTATGTACCAGCTGAATTTGTAAATCAAATAACCAAGGAGATTGGTAACAAAGTATCCCAACAATGGGCATATGATCTACAAACTGAGAGAGAAGCAAGGGAGAGGGTACTTGTCAAAATAATGCCTCCTAAATCCAACATTGAAGAAATCAAATAAATATTAAAGAAGCATGTAGGTAAGTTTGTCGCCAAGATAAGGGCTTACAAAGTACTAGAAAACAAATTCATAGAGCTAGATACAATGACTGAGTCAACAAGTGGTGAGAATCAATTACTTCTCACCAACACACCTCATAGAGAGGAGGAGAAAGACAATGGAAGTCCTCAACACATTGCTCTGGACAATACAAAAGACATGGAGCCAATAGATTTGGAAAAAGTAATGGATAGTCTTGACATTCAAGACATCACAAACTATGACTCTGATAAAGATCCATAGAAGAAAGATGAAGTAGTATTTATTACACTTAAGGATCAGGGACATCAACAAGAATTGCAAACATTAGATGGTACAATAATTAATGTTGCTGATGAGACAGTGCAGGACAATTCAGTCATGGACTTCAAAGAACCAGACCCTGCAGACCAAGTGCAAAAAGATGAAGATGTCAATGCTTAAAAAGATCAAACTGACGAGCATGACACCACTCTGAATACATCCCAAGCAACCACTCAAAGAAATATGCCTGTACTAATGAAGGAAATCAATATTTTAGAGGGAAATGATGGATCTGTAGTAGAGGACACAAGCACACCCAAGGACAAGGGTGATGCTGAAGCAAAAGACACTAGTAATAATACAAAAGATACAACTACAGACTAAAATGCAACCAATGATCAGAAAGATACATCTACTGATCAAAATAAAGAGGAAACACAAAAGGAAGAAGGGGACACACAGATAGAAATGGTGAGGAAGCAACACAAGATGAGAAGGAGAAGCAATTAGAAGAAAAATCTGCAGAGACACCCAAGGTTGATGGAGAGACATCTTCACCTAACCGATAGGTGAACCCTGAGTAGAAAACACAAGAAGAATCTTCAACCAAGCCTTCACCAAGCACTTTTGAGAGAACAAATGAACTAGCTATGGTAGTCCATACCTCTGCATCCCTAATCTCAAAGAAGAAGAAAGGAAAGCATAAGAATCCTGTAACTCTAGATGAAATCATTGAGATTCCATTTTGTGATCCAAGGACATTGGATCCAACTACATTGACAAAGAAAGGCCATTCAAGATAAACTAAAAAGAGCAGCAAAAGAGGCCAAGGTATTGGAAGTAGCAAGAGGAATAATTTAATAGATTGTACCTGATGTAGATATTGATCAAAAAGCTCCAATGCTTGATCAACTTGTAATACTCACAGATGCAATAACATCTCAGAATATTGATGCTAAAAAGGTTATGGAAGAGAGACTTGAACAAAAGTACGAGTTCAAGATAGCTGAGAAGATAAGCTAAGAAGTGGCATTGAAAAAGGTTAAGCTATCTGAATTGGTAAGCACACTTGAACCAATCATCTCAAAAGCTATTACCTTAATACATAAATTGTGCACTCTAGATCAACTCACTTAGGATTATGCAGACTAGATAACAAAAATTGATGCTGATCTTAAGTCTAGTGCACAAAGTCTCACCAATAATGAAGAAGCAATTAAATTACACAATGAGAAAATCAAACAAGCTCGAAAAGTGAGATAGGACATACAGATTGTAGAGATGAAGTATAGAGATGAGGTAAATGAGCTCCAAGCTCTGCTCTTACTGACACTTACACTCTTGCAACAACATGTGATAGGGGCAAATACACTAATTGCAACCCCTGAAATGTCTGTCCTAGACAACATTTATGATATGCATGCAAGGCTAGAGCTACAACACATGGCACTAGAACAACTGGAAGAAAAATGGGAGAAAATATGCGAAGATATCAAGACAACCCATTCCAATATACTTGACACATTGTAAATTGCACATTTTTGTCACAATTTTGGCATATTATAAGTTGTACATTTTTGTCATATGTATCAAAGAAAGGGGAAAATTGATATGTTCACTCACCTCAGTTAAAAGGAGGAAATAATATGTATAGTAAAAGAAAGGGGAAATAAAAGGAGGAAACAATATGTACATATAGAGCAAAAAGAAAATGTATAGTATACATGTACATAGAGTTATACTATACCGATGCATACAGTTAGGGGGAGTCATATAATGACAAGGATATAAACATGGTGTACATACTAAACACTTTAGTATTATGCACATATCAGTTTTTTGATACTAATGTCAAAGGGGGAGATTGAAGGCATTATATTTTTCCATTATTATACTCAATGAAAAACATGATCTGCACTATCGGTTTACTCTACACTGACAGATAGGGTACAACACTACCCAACGCTAAGGTTACCTAACAAATACTGTTAAGTGTTATCTGATGAAAAAAAGGTAAATGGAACCCGACGAGTCACTATAGTGCAACCCGATGAAACAACAAAGAGAGGAACTCGACAGACAAAGGGAACCCAATGAATAGTTCAACAAAGGAATACCGACAGACTTCAAGTTCAACCCGATGACCAAGAACCGACAGTCAGTTACATCCTGAAAAAAGTGGATCTGACTTTCCACATCACATAAATCACTGAAGTTGTATTTATAGCTTCTTGATTTACTTTTTAATCCATTATGTGAGGAAGAAGCAATGTATTTAATATTTTTTTAATTAGTTTTACTAATTTAAAACATGCAAACTAAAGATCAAGGTCAAGTTGTGAACCTTGGATCTAAGAGTTTACATTGTAATGCATGATTCTAGATTAGGTCAAAAGAATTGTATAAATAAATGCTCAGTCTATTGTAAGAACAAGTTGTTCAATGAATATAGTAGCCACGAAGAGCATCTAGAGACCAGACAAGAGAATTCATGCATAAGGATAGAAATAGAATCAAATCAGTTTCAAAGAACAGAATAGAGGCTACTGACGACAAAAGAAAAGGTATTCATCAATCACTTAAGGTGATATTATTATTCTGGGAGCTTTAATAGGTCTGTAATCAGCAATTGTAGATTGCATATAGTTAGGTCAACATTTGTACTCATTCTAACAAGTGTATTACACTAATGAAATCCTTTCAAGAAAGGTGGGCTTAATCATCCTATTGTAAATCTCATAATTGAGTGCACACTTAAATCAGTGTTGCTAAAGCTCTTAACAGAGTAGATCTTAACAGGTCTCCACCTTAATACTCCTAACAGGGTAGATCACCAGAAGTGATCAAATTTTAAGCCTTAACCGACTCCCTTCCATTCTGCAAATAGTGAAGTTTTGTGGGTGCCATCCTCACCGCATTTTTTACTTCATAACAGGAGTTTTCTGCAATATCATATCTTGTGTTATGTGTTTATCATTTTCATGAAAGTGTCTATGAATGTAGAAAACTATTAAAGATTGTGAATGAACAATACATGCATAAGAAAGAACAACAATAATGGTCGGTAATGCAGTAATGAATGATTACTAATGATAAATAGTGAAAGGTATAAAAATAGTTTTAGAGGTACTAATTCACCCCTCCCCTCTTAGTACTACTTCCCATTAATTCCAACACAAGCTTCCAATTCGAGCTCGAGCTTCACAATAGAAGAGCAGTGCAAAGTGGAAACTTTCCCATTTTACCATAGTTAGGGCCCTCTTTTACCATGCTTTATGATCTTATGTTTTTACCATACTTCATAGTATACTTGGAAAATAGTAGATTTCAACTAGTTATATAAGTATACCAAAATTCATTGTGATGTTGAAATTGCAGAATGTCGCCCCATTTTTGTCCTACATACCTTTAGATGGAAATGGAAGTTTAGTGTGTAGCATTGGTCTGGAGGTCTTCATGAGAGTCTTGAGTCTAAGTCTAGTTTTCCCCTTAAGCTAGGAGGCCTTTATCAGATTTCCCCATTTTGACTTCTCTCTTGTAAGCCGAAGGGAATTTTTATCTGAGATCAAGTTTCATTGGGTAGGTTAAGTCCCCAAATCTGGTAAAGGTCATATTTTAGAGGTTTCTAACATTGGTTCTATTTACATTCGAATTCTTTGGTTTTGAAACTTCATTTTACAGCATTGGCAAAAAATTGGTTTAGGGCTTCTCCTTGGTAGAAAATCACTTGCAGAGTGTGTTTGCCGCGGTGAGTAATTCCAAATGTCTTAGCAGTCAGTAAAGTTTGAAAGTGGATAATTTGGAGGCTAGAAAGATTATTGCATTCAAAATGTACCTCTACGGGCCAAAAGGAAAGATTAAATGAAGAATAATCCAAGACGCAATCTTATCGGAGAAAAAGTGGAAAATGGCATCCCCACTAATCCAACAGGTGGGTTTCGACCTGCGGAGTACGTTTTCCACCAAATCATTAAAATGGAAGAACTTTGAAGAATAATCCATCTCATAAGTGATCCAAGGTATAAAGAAGCTGGTGAAATTGACACACATCATTTTAGCATCTCAATAAGCTAAAATTCCCCCTCAGTGGATTTTTGGGTAGAGAAAACTCCAAAAGTATTTCTCTGCCCAAAAGGGAAGCAAAAAAGTGATTTTTCGCCACCTCTAAAAAGTTACCGTTATGGTTATCTAAAGTGAAAAGATGTTTCTTAAATGGCCCATAGGGGTAAAGTAATTAATTCAAATAAAGTTGTTTTTCTTCTTAACGAACTTTTTCATAAATGCTTTACCCTTTTCATTTGTGTGGCACGGGAAGTCAGCCATTACACGGTCAGAATTCAAAAGTTATAAGATCAGTGAAATCTTGAAAATAGGAACTACCATATATTTGACAAATTCTCTGAACTTGAAGCTCTTAGCAATAGTTTTTCTATGCTCTTACATTCCAGAGAGATATCCCTAATTCTCAAGTCAAAATAAATCAAAGCATGGCCACTAAGTTTACAAGATTCAATGGGATGAACGACATCACTTCTGACTAGCATAAAATCTTAGACACCTCTCTGAAGTTCTTCGATATGTAGAGCTTCCATAATAGATTGGGGGCAGACCAAATGCACCATGTTACTAAAAAACTAAAGGAGAGTGGATTGGTTGAAGCTGTTGGTTTTCCCATTGCAGTTCAAGCACCAGAACTTGTTCGAGAATGTATAGCTCGACATAATCTAGATACTAAGCAAATTATCTTGCCCAATGACATGGTGCTACTCTCCATTGATCGAGACTCCATACAGAACTCCCTGGGCATTATAGAGAAGGATGAATCTTCAGAGATGACATATAGTTAGGTGGTTACTGAGTATGGAGAAAGGAAGGCGGTGTGGAAGAAGGAAATAATGAAGTCATGGTTTCAAGAGTCGAGGAGTGTCAAGGGAAAGTTGCCTAAAAAATTATACGACATGAACCTGAAGCCAAAAATCATAAATATCTTGGTACTACTCCACAAGATCAGAGGTGAGAGCGATGCACTAAATTTTGTTGATCATCATTTCTTCTTAGTCCAGGTGATCTTCTCTCAACACCATTTCATTGATTGGGCCCTTATGGTAAGCGAAAATCTCTCCAGTGCCCTAAGTAGAGATAAACATCATAATGAGTTCTACATGTCTTTGGTCTTATTATATATATTGGCCACAATTCAAATTTGGCCAGGGCTTCCTAGATAAGAAGAATTTCCAGAAGATGTTGAGAGTTATGAATCCTTCCCTTATTTGCAATTACATAACAGTTATGCTGAGTATCTCAAAGTTAATGATGCATTCACAATGAGACTATGCAGGGTGCTACAGGGTTGCCCAAAAAGGAGATTTTATCCTAAATCCATGGTGTTTATCAGCTAGTTTGGGTGCTACTTTATTCAATTTTCCAATTTCTCATATATTCATCTTGCAGGATTCAATGACTTCCCTTTGAAGCTGCCCTTATATACTGATGACATGATCGTGCTAGTTGAAGTAATGAGCCAAGAAGTCCAAGTGAATCTGATTTGTGCTGATGCTAAGAAGAAATGCTATGATTTCCCAATGACCATTGGGGCTTACAGTTGTGTGTCCTGGTCTGAGGCAAAGAATGTTCTGAAAACATTCTAAAAAAGGTCCCAATTGGAGACATATGATGTTCTGAGGCCACAGTATGATCCTGTGAATTATGCCTGTGAATTATGCCAAATATCACCTACAAATGAGTCATTCTATCCATCACATTGATGATATTGAAGACTATTGGGCCAATTGCGAGGATGACTTAAAAAGTAGAGAAAGATTCTACGCAAGGTTAACTATTGAACAAATCAAAAAGTTCAATGTTAACATTGTAGAAGGGCTGGAAGATGATGGCCAACATATGTATGATAATACATATTTAGAAAAGATAAAGCCCCTCCCTATAAGTTCTAAACCCATGCTAGGTCAAGCCATTAATGACTTGCAAACCTTGATGGGTGTGATCTACAAAAGGATGGAGCAATGGGTCGAGTGGACGACAGGTAGAAGGAAGAGGTCAGAAAGGAAGCCTCCTTCTCAACGAACTCTTGCAAAAGAGACTTTGAACATTCCCGAAACATTCTTAGCAACAACCTCAACTTTTGTTAAAGGATTAATTCAGCTAGCAGGTGGAGGCGATGAACCTCTTGAGAAAGAGATCCCACTAGAGAAGACATGTGGAGAGGGCCCACTTCCAAACATTGTTTTGACTGAAGAAGCAGTCTCCAAGGACCTGACCAAGTCTACAGTTGAGCTCATTAAAGGTGCACGACTTGAGCAATCAGTTAAGGCTAGTGTTGTAGACACACAAGTCGACACCTTGATTCAAGATATTCTAAGGCAAGGATCCCCTACTATAGTAGAGGTAGGTGAAGATAGCTCTAGTACTTCAGCTATAGAATTGGATGAAGGGGTAGGGAAGAAATAGAAATCTGCTCAAGTTGTTAAATTAGTCTCCTCCTCTCCTACTTTTGTGAACCCATTTACTTCCAGACCCAAAGCTTCTCCTCAAGTGATCAGGAAGTTGTTCATAGAAGAAGTGGTCTCTGCTTCCAAAATTACTAGTGCTAAATCTTGGATAGAGAACACTCTGGAATGCAAGAGGAAGAGAGTAGAGGAAGGGACATCTAGCAAAGATACCCTTTCATGGGCCTTACAACCCAACACCACTGTGAGTAAAGTGAAAAAGTCAAGACAATGTCTACACTAGGCTGAGATCCTGAAATTGGGAATTTCACTATGGAAGTAGCCAAGCCTACGAAGGAGGGAAAATTTGAGGACATGGCTACCTCTGATTTTTAGTTGCAGTCATTTGATATGGGGTTGGCCCGTCATGATACCAAGGTGGACTGGTGGAAGTCTACCAATGTAGTGATTGAAGAAGAGATTGAAGAGCTCAAGACTGCTAAAGTGCAACTCAAAGCAAAGGTTAGTGAGTTGACAAATTTCATCAGGCAGCTCATCACTCTGATCTCTACTGTTCCCAGTGCTCAAATCACTTTCAATCCCAATGTTGTAGAGAATCAAGATATCATTTCCAATTTGTAAGAGGATAGGCATTTTGGTCAAATTGGTAGGAACTGGATCAAGAGACTCGGGTCTGAAGGGCTTGTAGTTGTTGAGCAGTTAGGTGAAACTCTCCTAAAGTTGGAAAAGGAGAGAAATAAC
The DNA here is from genome assembly GCA_018584345.1 of Thuja plicata. Lineage (NCBI taxonomy): Eukaryota > Viridiplantae > Streptophyta > Pinopsida > Cupressales > Cupressaceae > Thuja > Thuja plicata. Next base: position 3,079,443 of record MU224331.1, on the reverse strand, counting down.
ATTGACTAGAACTTGCAAACTCTCACAGCAGAAAGAGTGAAGTGTCAGGAATGCATAGTAATGCTACATGTAGTAGTGAAGATGAAGACCAAGGAAGAAATAAAGGAAAAAATCTTGCAGAAAGGAGATGAGCCTTTGATTGAATGGCTCCAAAGTCTGTAATTTAAGATTGAGATGATCATCCAAGTGGAAGCAGGGTTGCAGTAGATAGATGTCAAAATCAAAGAGGAGGAAAATATAAATTTTAAACTCCTCCAAGGACTCCACATGGAATCACACACAAGTGGCCATGGAAAGGAAATTATTGGAGTGACCAACATGCAGAAATCCTTCTCAAAATATGTAGACAAACTAGCAAAGAAGTCTTCTTCCCACCTGGATAAAGTACCAGATCTTCAGAAATTGAGCGGGTGTATCTACAAGGCTATGGAGGAGCTGAAGGATCAGGTAGATGTTGTCAAAGTTCTGGGAAAAGATCGCTCCTGGTGGCTCATTAGATATACCAATGTCCATATCAATAGGTATGAAGAGCTCATCCCAATCATTATAGATGTCGTCACCTATAGGGATAAATTAGACAAGGGGAAGAAAGCTGAAGCATAGATAGATTCCTTCTTGTACTAAATTTTAATAAATATTGTAATGGATAAACCTTTGTTTATCATTTTTGGTTAGATAAGTTGAACTGTTTCAGTTACCCCTCTTGTAACGTTCCAAATCTGGAACTCTATATGTACTATTTCCAAAATCAATAAATGTCGATTAAATTTTTGTGTGAAGAATGACATTTTGCTGAGTCAAATTTGTGTATGTCTGAATACCATTGCTTTAACTCTTCCATTGGATTGCATTTATCTTTCTATTGATTTGAATGTTTACTTGAAATTAGATTTACATTTTATGATTGAACCAAAGTTCTGTATTATGATTTGATACAGTTAACCAGAGGGGAATCTAGTGTTATTCTATGTTTGGGGTAAGTTCCTATGAAATAGATCAACTCATTATTTCTTTATCATTAATGCTTAGTTCTAATTTTATATCTTCATTATCTATCATTGCATTACCAGTTTTTAGAGCTTGTATGACTACTGAGATCTCCAGATTGGTAAGTTTTAGTTGAATTTAATCTGCCTGAGCTAGTTCCTATCTAGGCCTAGCTTGGTTTACCTCTTTTGTTCTCAGGTTAAGAACATACCCCTGTTAGATTAGGAAAGATTCATATTCATTGAAAATCATTTATTTAAGGGAGTTTTACCTTCAAATTTAGAGAAAAATTAGTTATTCATTTACATTTCCCAACTATTGTATTCGATTGATTCTGTAATATTTGGGTATTTTGGAGTTAAAGTGAAGAAGAAAAATCTGTTTACCAATAGATTTTTGGCAACTCTACTAGGGACTCCATGCAGAATCACAGACAAGTGGCCATGGAAAGGAAATGATTGGAGTGACCAACATGCAGAAATCCTTCTTAGAATATGTAGACAAACTGGTAGAGAAGTCTTCTTCTCGCCTGGATAAAGTACCAGATCGTCAACAATTGAGCGGGTGTATCTACAAGGCTATGGAGAAGCTAAAGGATCTGGTAGAAGCTTTCAAAGTTCTAGCCAAAGATCACTTTCGGTGGCTCATCATATATACCAATGTACACATCAATAGGCACAAAGAGCTCATCCCAATCATTACAGCTATCGTCGTCTATAGGGCTAAATTAGACAAGGGGAAGAAAGCTGAAGCATAGATAGATTCCTTCTTGTACTAAATTTTGATAAATATTGTAATGGATAAACCTTTTTTTATCCTTTCTGGTTAGAGAAGCTGAACCATTTTGGTTACCCTTTTTGTAACGGTCCAACTCTGGAACTCTATATGTACTATTTATAAAAATCAATAAACGGTCGGCTAAATTTTGGTGTGAAAAATGGATTTTGCTGAGTCAAATTTATGTATGTATAAATGCCATTTCTTTAAGTGTTCCATTGCATTGCATTTATCTTTCTATTGATTTGAATGTTTCCTTCAAATTAGATTTATAGTTTATGGTTGAACCGGAGTTCTGTATTATGATTTGATACAGTAAACCAGAGGGGAATCTAGTGTTATTCTATGTTTGGGAGATGTTCCTATGAAATAGATCGACTCATTGTTGTTAATCCTTAGTTTTGCATTTGCATCTTCATTATCTGTCATTGCAATACCAGTTTCTAGAGCTCGTATGATTACTAAGATCTCCAGATTGGTTAGATTTAGTTGAATTTAATTTGCCGAAGCTAGTTACTGTCTAGGCCTAGCTTGGTTTACCTCTTCTATTCTCAGGTTAAGAACATACCCCTGTTAGATTAGGAAAGATTCATATTCATTGAAAATCATTCATTTAAGGGAGTTGTACCTTCAAATTCAGAGGGAAATTAGTTATTCATTTATATTTCCCAACTGTTGTATTCGATTGATTCTCTGATATTTGGGTATTTTTGAGTTAAAGTGAAGAGCAATCCGTTTACCAACAAATTTTTGGCAACTCTACTAGGGAGATGAACAATCATTATACCAGAAGCAATACTACATGGAAAGATGATGCTTCCCCATGAAAACATAATTCCTGTGCTCCAACTAAATCTTAGTTTCCAAGATGATCAAGAGGATCTCATTTCCTCACTGAATACTTTTGTCTAGAGATACAGAAGAAACACTGAACATTATAGGAATGCTAGCCAAGTTATCGAACAAGAAGAAGCGAGAGAAGAAGCACTTGAAGGTGTCATTTGGAGGAGAAATCTAAGAAGGGCACAACACCAAGTAGAGCATTAAGCTAGATCACAAAATTAGTTGAAGCCCTGGAGCCTAAAAGATCTCTTAGGAGTGCAAAAAAGGAAGGTAGTACAGAACCAGTCTTTGAGAGACCTGTGGATATTAATTTTTCTCTACTTGAAGTACCTTGTCAAGGAAACAGAACTGCCAAGAGCAAGAGCAGACCCCTTCACCTCTCAAACAATCTACTCTTTTGTCTACCACTTGCCAAGTGTTAACCTTGCATAGAGTGGTTGCTCCTCCTATTGTCAACCTAACACCTTATCTACCTCAAGTAGTTATGGCAGTCCCTTGGGCCACTACAGTTGGACCACTACAATTAGCAACATATAATCCCCCTTCCCTCAGGTTCAAGGAATAATTTCCCCAAATTCTCTGAAGATGGGAAAGTATCTACAGATGAACACATTGTTGCATTCTTTGCTTCAGTTAATATCTTAACAGTGCGAGAACAAGATGTGGCCATCAGATTATTCATTGAAACCCTTGTTGAAGGTGCTGCTGATTGGTTCCATCACTTTCCCAATTCTTCTATCACAGATTGGGCTTCTATGAGATTTGCTTTTGAAGGAAGATTTAAAATTACTAAAGATGAGCATGCCTTGTTGACATAATTGACTTCTATCAAGAAAGAGCCTTCTATCAGTATGAGGGATTTTGTGCATAAATTTAACAAGCTTGTAAATTGTATCCCAGTAGCTAACAGGCCTACTATGGGGAATTTGAAAACATTCTTCATAAGTGCTATGCCACCTGATATCAACTATGATTTAAGAAGAGTAAACCCGACAGATTTGGATGCCACACACAGAACTATTGTAGAACTTGAAGACCACATGACCTCATTAGGAATGTGGAAGAGAGAAATAAAATCTAGAGCCAACACTAGTAACACCACATCATTAGATGAGATGATTCAAAAATTATCCAATGAATTCATTTCCTTCAAGAGGCAACTTCCCAGATTTAATAATCCCTACTAGTGAAACTTTCAAGATCAGCCTGGAAGAAACAACGATGGGAGGAATGCTAATGGAAAGACATTGCAATTAACACCTCCAACATAGATGCTAGCTATAGAAGCTCCTCCTAAAAGGGGAAACATGTGTGCATTTCACCTAATGACAGATCATGATGGAGAAAGTTTCCCCGATGTAGCTCATGCTTTGCAAATGCATCAGACTAATGAGTGGAATGTTGGAGTATCTGGAGCTGAACCAGATTCGTACTCACATGGTGACTTTGAAAACTTATATTTAGAGTACAAATCAGATTTAGAATGAGAAGCAACATGTTATGCCACCATAGATGGGACCTCCTACACAGTATTGACCCGAAGTCAGAAAGATAAAGGACCTGCTTCCACACCTCCACCAAAAAATAATGAGGCATCTACTTCCAATTCTAAGGAGGCCAACCAAGGAATGAGGATTCTACAACCGAGTAAGGAACAAAACTCTTTTGACATTATTCAATTTTGTAGAGATTCCAGAATTTAGATTTCCCCCATAGACTATCTTAAGTCTAATCCTATAGAATTGCAAAAACTAGTAGATTACTGTAAAGAAGGGAATCAAAATTTAAACCAAAATGTCATGAATACCATAGAAGATGATTCTATATTCGCAGACCCAATTGAGCAAGGACAGTCATCTATTTTGGCTACCTTCCCAGGCCAAAAGCCTTATCCATTCTATGTGTCATTGTATATTAATGGTTGCAAATTAAGCAATTGAATAATAGATTCGGGGGCCTCAGACAATGTAATGTCATTAACTGTAGCTAAAGATTTAGGTCTTACCCTCTCTAAAGCTCATGGTAGGTGTTACTCCATGGATTCCAAGCAAGTACCTCTGGTTGGGAAAATCAAAGATGGTCAAATGGCTCTAGCAGCACACCCTAAGAAGAAAATATTGTTAACAATACTTGTTTTTGATATACCTTCTAGTTATGGTTTGTTGCTAAGTAGAAGTTTTTGTAGATATCTAGGAGGGGAAATAAAGCTGGATTGGTCTCAAGCTTTAATCCCAATGGGTAACAAAAAGATAAAGCTAGTTCTTGAAGAGAAAGCTAAGTTCACAGTGCTAAAATATGATGACCCTAAAGCTCAAATCATGTATCAGGAATTAGAGTTTGGAAACTATATGCTATTTATAGATGATCATGATGGGGAAGACAAACATGAAAAAGAGGAAAAGCAGTCTTCCACTAAAGAAATTCCACCACAAAACTGGACTCTGGAATTTGATGGTAGTTGTGCGTCATCAGGATCTGGTGCAAGCGTAGTCTTAATATCACCAGATGGAGTATGTGAGCCTATGGATTATAAATTGGAGTTCAGAAACACCAATAATACAGCCAAATATGAAGCCCTACTATTAATAATTATTTTTACAAAGGAGAAAGGTGTGAAAATTTTTAGAGCTCGAGGTGATGCTGAGTTAATTGTATGCCAAGTCAAGAATCAATACTCTGTGAAGAATCATAGATTAAAAAACTACAGGAAGAGAGTGTGGGATGAAATCAAAGCATTAGATATGTTCTTTATTGAATCTATGCCAAGAGAGATGAATTCCAAGGCAGACTCCCTAGCAGTATCAACCTCATTACTCCTCCCTCACACAGAGTTCAAAGATAAGAAGTACCAAGTGGAGGTTGTGTATAGACCATCTGTGCCTGATAATGCGGAAGATTGGCAAGTGTTTGAAGATGACAAGAACCTCCTTATCTTTTTGGAGAGCGGCGGTGACTTCCATAGGGATACTCTTAATAATCATAACAGAAACCATCATGACAAGCACAAGAAGGATAAGTCAGATATCATCCAGTTACAAGGTAATATCATTCCTCCCCATTTAGTCACACTTGAAAAACTTTTCAACATGCATGATACTTTTGTTAAAAAGAAGAGAATTGAGAAAGGCCCTACCACCGGTGAATATGAGGGGATTAATATTGGAAGTGAAAAGGATCCCAAGATGATCAACATTGGGAAATGCTACACTAAAGTAGAAAGGGAAGAGGCCAGGAAAGTCTTCCAGGAATACCAAGATGTTTTCTTCTGGAGTTATGAAGATCTAAAAGTTTTATGAATGGGAAATTCAAACACCAAATTCCTTTAAAACCTGAGGCCACTCCATTCAGGAAGAAACAAAGGAATTACAACCCCAAAGTTGCTAATGCCATATTTAGGGAAGTTGATAAAATTATTAAAGCAAGGATCATATATCCTATCCATCATTCTACCTGGGTGGCGAATATAGTGCCTTTGAGGAAGAAGAACAGAGCAATAAGGATCTATGTAGATTTTAGAAATATTAATCAATCTTCTTTGAAAGAAAATTACACCCTTCCCAACATGGATCACCTACTACAGACCATGGCTAGAGCTGAGATGATCTATGTTAGACGGCTTCTCAGGGTACAATTAGATAGAAGTGGAAAAAGAAGACTGGCACAAAATAGCTTTCACTAGCCCATGGGGCACTTTCGCATATCACAAAATTCCATTCAGGTTAATCAACACTGGAGCTACCTTTCATAGAGGTATGGATCTTTCCTTCATCGATATGAAGAACAAAATAATTGGTATTTATCTGGATGATCTTACTATGTTTTCTAGAAAAAGAGATGATCATATAAATGATTTAAGGAGAGTATTGCAAAGGTGTAGGGAAGACGAGATTTCATTGTATCCCAAGAAGTCAGTTTTTTGTGTGACTGAAGGAAAATTACTAGGTCACATTGTTTCCCAAGAAGGCATAAGGATTGATCTAGAAAGGGTGAGAGCGATCCAACAACTAAGCTTACCTATGAACAAAACTGGAGTAATATTATTTTTTGGTCAGGTAAACTTCCTCAGGAGGTTTGTCCTAGATTTTTCTGAAATTACCAAATGCATAGTGGACTGATGAAAGGAAACATAAACTTCAAATGGAATGACCCTGGCAAATAGGCTTTTAAAAGCATTAAAAATTCCATAGCCAATGCCCCAATTTTATGTCACCCAGACTACAAAAAGGATTTCATAATCTATTGTTATTCCTCTGAACATACTCTGTCGGCCATCCTCATGCAAGCAAATGAGGAAAGATTTCAAGCCCCTATTGATTTTATGAGCACACCTCTGAAAAATCATGAGTTGAAATACTCTCAAAATGAAATGCATGCTTTTTCACTAGTAAAGGTTTTGAAGAACTTCAGATTCTATATTTTACACTCTCACTCCCTTGTATATGTACCTGACATTGCAATAAAGAGTATTTTGACTCAACAGGATGTGGGATGTAATAATAGAGGAGAATGAGTGGCTAAGAATCAGGAATATGACATAGAAATCAAACCCACCAAGTTGGTGAGAGGAAATTCACTGTGCAAAGCAATGGCGGAAAATCAAGTGGATGAAGATCCTGAAATGAAACAACTGGTTTTAGCAGTAAGTATGCAAGACCCTTGGTTTGAAAATATTGTGTATTTTCTGACATATGGTGAATGTCCCGAAGGATGGACTTCGAAACAAAGAAGAGATTTGAAACTAAAAGCTTCTAAATATGTTATTTGGGAAGATAGATTGTATAAGAGATTTATAGATGGGACTTTCCTCCAGTGTGTTGACAAACAACAAGAGAAGTTAAAAGTGTTTCATGATGAAGCTTGCAGGGGACACTTTTCTTCATCAATTACTGCATTCAAGATATTGAGACAGTTCTATTATTGGCTGGGAATGTTTAGAGATGCATATCATTGGGTGGAAAGATGTGAGCAATGCAAAATGTTTACTAGAAAGCCACAGCTAATAGTGCTACCTCTCAGACCAATGATAATTGAGGGTCCTTTTCAGCAGTAGGGTCTTGATTTTATTGGCCCTATAAATCCCACATCTAGTGCAGGCCATACCTACATAATCACTATGACAGACTACTTCACGAAATGGGTGGAGGCAAAAGAAACCAAGAAGACTACTTCGGAAGTAGTATGTGAGTTTATCAAAGAAAACATTTTGGTAAGGTTCGGCGTGCCTATTAAGTTAGTTATGGATAATGCCGCATACTTTTCTTCTCAGGAAATTACCAAATTCTATTTTGAGTATGGCATTATGATCAGTCACTCATCTGATTATTTCCCTCAAGGAAATGGTCAAGCTAAGTCCAATAACAAAAACTTGGTGAACATCATGAAGAAGCTCGTGGCAGATAACTAGAGAAATTGGCATAAGAAAATTTATGAAGCCCTCTGGGCAAATAGAGTGACTCCCAAAAGAGCCATTGGTGCATCTCCTTTTAAACTTATCTACGGGATCGAAGTCAGTCTCCCATTTCCATTGGAGTTAGCAACTTGTAGATTGAGAATGACTGTAGAAGATGGTGTATATGAAGATGGTTTAGAAAATAGGATTCTTTACTTAAAAAAACTAGAAGAGGAAAGGGAGAAAATGGTAGATCACATCACACATCATCAAATGTGCATGAAGAACTTGTTTGATAAAAAGAGCAGACCCCAGAAATTTATGGAGGGAGATATGGTGTTGTTATGGGACAAGCGCAGGGCACCCAAAGGCATGCATGGAAAATTTGAAACACTGTGGAAAGGAAATTTCAAGATCCATCAGGTGTTTGATAAGAATTATTTTGAATTGACCTATCCAGATGGTGAAGCACTCCCCTTGACATACAATGGTCAGGATGTGAAACTGTACCAGATCTGAATCTAAAATAGGTAACCCCTGTATTGTATAATAGTTACATTTAGTTCCTATTTTTGTTTTCCTTAGTTAGGTTTCCTTTCCTTTCTTTCCTTTATGTGCTTTTTCTTTAGTTTTTTTTTTAGCCATCCTTTTGTTGAGCTTTGTGAAACCAGAGACTTGAGCTCCTTACTTGGACATGTGAATGTCCAAGTCCCCAGACAGAGCCAACTGTTGCCCCATTTTTGTCCTGCATACCTTTAGATGGAAATGGAAGTTTAGTGTGTAGCATTGGTCTTGAGTTCCTCATGAGAGTCTTGAGTCTAAGTCTAGTTTTCCCCTTAAGCTAGGAGGCCTTTATCGGATTTCCCCATTTTGACTTCTCTTTTGTAAGCCGGAGGGAATTTGTATCTGAGATCAGGTTTCATTGGGTAGGTTAAGTCCCCAAATATGGTAAAGGTCATATTTCAGAGGTTTCTAACATTGGTTCTATTTAAATTCAAAGTCTTTGGTGTTGACACTTCATTTTATAGCATTGGCGGAAAATCACCTGCAGAGTGTGTTTTTCGCGGTGAGTAATTCCAAATGTCTCAGTAGTCAGTAAAGTTTGAAAGTGGATAATTTGGAGGCTAGAAAGATTATTGCATTCAAAATGCACCTCTACGGGCCAAAAGGAAAGATTAAATGAAGAAGAATCCAAGACACAATCTTATCAGTGGAAAAGCAGAAAATGGCTTCCCCACTACTCCAACAAGTGGGTTTCGAACTGCAGAGTACGTTTTCTGCCAAATCATTAAAATGGAAGAACTTTGAAGAAGAATATATCTCATAAGTGATCCAAGGTATAAAGAAGATGGTGAAATTGACACACATCATTTTAGCATCCCAATAAGATAAAATTCCCCCTCAGCGGATTTTTGGGTAGAGAACACTCCAAAAGTATTTCTCCGCCCAAAAGGGAAGTGGAAAAGTGATTTTCTACCACCTCCAAAAAGTTACCATTATAGTTAACTAAAGTGAAATGACGTTTCTTAAACGGCTCGTAGGGGTAAAGTAATTAATTCAAATAAAGCGGTTTTGCTTCTTAATAGACTTTTTCATAAATGCTTTAGCCTTTTCATTCATGTGGCATGGGAAGTCAGTCGTTAAACGGTTAGAATTCAAAAGTTATAAGATCAGTGAAATCTTGCAAACAGGAACTACCATCTATTTGACGAATTGTCTAAACTTGAAGCTCTTAGCAATAATTTTTCTCTGCTCTTACATTCTTGAGAGATATCCGTAATTCTCGAGTCAAAATCAATCGAAGGATGGCCACTAAGTTTACGAGATTTGATGGGATGAATGACATCACTTCTGACTGGCATAAAATCTTAGACACCTATCTGAAGTTCTTCGATATGCAGAGCTTCTAGAATAGATTGGGGGCGGACCAAATGCACCCTATTACTAAAAAACTAAAGGAGAGTGGATTGGTTGAAGCTATTGAGCGCCAGAACTTGTTCGAGAATGTATAGCTCGATATAATCTGGATACTAAGAAAATTATCCTGCCCAATGACACAGTGCTATTCTCCATTGATCGAGACTCCGTCCAGAACTCACTGCACATTCTGGAGTAGGTTGAATATTCAGACATGACATATAGTCGGGCAGTTAGCAAGTATGGAGCAAAGAAGGCAGTGTGGAAGAAGGAAATAATGAAGTCATGGTTTCAAGAGCGGAGGAGTGTCAAGGGCAAGTTGCCTAAAACATTTTACAGCACGAATCTGAAGCCAGAAATTGTAGATATCTTGGTACTACTCCATAGGATCAGAGGTGAGAGTGGGCTAAAAGCACAATAATCTGTCACCCTTTTACAAAGGAAAAGGATGACAAAATCAAAGTTGTTCAGCTTCAATAGTATAAAAGTGACATTTATGTTTGGAATTTGAAGATGATAAAAACTAATAAAATGTTTTAAAATGGATGAAGTTTATGATTAATATTTTTAATATTTTTTTTGAATAAGTTTTGATTTTTTTTTAATGTTTAAAGATGATTTTTCAGTTGCAGAAACATGCTGAAAATTAGGGGTCTAGCTCCCACCAAAAAATTATATGTAAATAAACATTTTTTCCCCTAATTTCAAAATATGTTATATATGACATATATAGCTAGTGCATGAAGAAATAAAAATTGGTTTTTGACCTATATTTTCTCTTTTATAACAATTCAAATTCCAACTCAGCTGAAATCGACAATTTTCATCTCCCGCCATATTTTTCATAACAAATATATCCCAATCAAAAAAAGAAATATATATTCTTGAAGAGGAATCTCTCTTCTAGTGCACCATATATTTTTCAAATTTATTTAATATGTTTTACTATTTTTTTCTTTCTCTGAATCAACATCTCCTTGACTGTTAAAATACCTACTTACAATATTGTTTAATTATAATAGACTATGTATAATTAAAACACTATAAAATCTATAAGATATATTCTTGACTCTGATCTCTACAAAAGGGTATTTTTGTATTTAAAAAAAAATATCATTAAAAAGTCTTAGAGTTA
>MU224331.1:3056955-3068314 GCA_018584345.1 Thuja plicata | reverse complement strand
ACTTAACTATAATGAATCTAGCTAGACCATATGTTTGGCCAAAATTAATTTTTAGTTAGAAATACTAAAATTCAGCTGTGCTGATAAGTTGTCCTAAAAGGTGATAGATTATTGTGCTTTTACCCAGTGATGCACTAAATTTTGTTGAGCATAATTTCTTCTTAGTCCAGGTGATCTGCTCTCAACACCATTTCATTGATTGGGCCCTTATGGTAAGCGAAAATCTCTCCAGTGCCCTAAGTAGAGATAAATATCAGAATGAGTTCTACATGTCTTCAGTCTTATTATATATATATTGGCCACAATTCAAATTTGGCCTCCTGGATTAGAAGAATTTCCAGAAGATGTTAAGAGTTTTGAATCCTTCCCCTGTTTGCAATTACATAACAGTTATGCTACGTATCTCAAAGTTAATGATGCATTCACAATGAGACTGTGCAGGGAGCTATAGGGTTTCCCAAAAAGGAGATTTTCTCCTGAAGCCATGGCATTTATCAACCAGTTTGGGTGCTACTTTATTCAATTTGCAGATTTCTCATATATTCATCTTGTAGGATTCGATGACTTCCCTTTGAAGCTGCCCAGATATCTTGATGACATGATCATGCTAGTTGAAGTAAAGAGGAAAGTAGTCCAAGTGAATATGATCTGTGCTGATGCTAAGAAGAAAGGCTACAATTTCCCAATGACCATTGGAGCTTACAGTTGTGCGTCCCGGTCTGAGGCAAAGAATGTTCTGAAAACATTCTCAAAAAGGTTCCAATTGGAGACATATGATGTTCTGAGGCCACAGTATGATCCTATGAATTATTCCAAAGATCACATACAAATGAGTCATGCTATCCATCACATTGATTATATTAAAGATTATTGGTCCAATTGCGAGGATGACTTTAAAAGTAGAGAAAGATTCTACGCAAGGTTAACTATTGAACAAATCAAAAAGTTCAAAGTTAACATTGCAGTTGAAGGGCTGGAAGATGATGGCCAACATATGTATGATAAAACATATTTAGAAAAGAGAAATCCCCTCCCTATAAGTTCTGAACCCATGCTAGGTCAAGCCATTAAAAACTTGCAGACCTTGATGGGTGGGATCTACAAAAGGACGGAGCAATGGGTTGAGTGGACGACAGGCAGAAGGAAGAGGTCAGAAAGGAAGACTCCTTCTCAATGAACTCCTGCAAAAGAGACTTCAAATATTCCTAGAACATCCTCAGCAAAAACCTCAACTTTGGCTAAAGGATTAATTCAGCCACCAGGCAGAGGTGATGCACCTCCTGAGAAAGAGATCCCACTAGAGAAGACATGTGGAGAGGTCCCGCTTCTAGACATTGTTTCAACTGAAGAAGCAGTCTCCAAGGACTTGGCCAAGTCTATAGTTGAGCTCACTAAAGGTGCAGGACCTGAGCAATCAATTTAGGCTAGTGTTGTAGACACATAAGTCAACACCTCAATTCAAGATACTCTGAGGCAAGGATCCCCTACTATAGTAGAGGTAGGCGAAGATAGCTCCAATACTTCAGCTATAGAATTGGATGAGCGGGTAGGGAAGCAACAAAAAGCTGCTCAAGTCATTAAATTAGTCTCCTCCTCTCCTACTTCAGTGAACCCATTTGCTTCCAGACCCAAAGCTACTCCTCTGGTGATCAGGAAGTTGTTCATAGAAGAACTGGTCTCTACTTCCAAAGTTACTAGTGTTGAATCTTGGATAGATAACACTCTAGAACGCAAGAGGAAGATAGTAGAGGAAGGGACATCCAGCAAAGATACCCTTTCACAGGCCTTGCAACCCAACACCACTGTGAGTAAAGTGAAGAAACTCAAGACAATGTCTACACTAGGCTGAGATCCTAAAACTAGGTATTTCACTATGGAAGTAGCCAAGCCAATGAAGGAGGGAAGATTCGAGGACATGAATGCCTCCAATTTTCAATTGCAGTCATTTGATATGGGGTTGGCCCGTCATGATACCAAGGTGGATTAGTGGAAGTCTATCAATGTAGTGATTGGAGAAGAGCTCAAGACTGCTAAAGTGAAACTCAAAGCACAGGTTAGTGAGTTGACAAATTTCATCAGGCAGCTCATCACTCTGATCGCTAGTGTTCCCAGTTCTCAAATCACTTTCAATCCCAATGCTGTAGAGAATCAAGCTATCATTGCCAAGTTGCAAGAGGATAGGCATTTTGGGCAAATTGGTAGGAAATGGATTGAGAGAATCAGGTCTGAAGGGATTGTAGTTGTTGAGAAGTTAGGTGACACTCTCCTAAAGTTGGAAAAGGAGAGAAATAACATTGACCAGAACTTGCAAACTCTCATAGCGGAAAGAGTGAAGTGGTAGGAATGCATAGTAATGCTACATGTAGCAGTGAAGATGAAGACCAAGGAAGCAATAAAGGCCAAAATATTGCAGAAAGGAGATGAGCCTTTGATTGAATGGCTCCAAAGTCTGGAATTTAAGATTGAGATGATCATCCAAGCCAAAGCAAGGTTGCAGCAGACAGATGTCAAAATCAAAAAGGAGCAAAACAAAAAATTTGAACTCCTCCAAGGACTCCATGCGGAATCATAGACAAGTGGCCATGGAAAGGAAATGATTGGAGTGACCAACATGCATAAATCCTTCTTAGAATATGTAGACAAACTCGCAAAGAAGCCTTCTTCCCACTTGGATAAAGTACCAGATCTTTAGCAATTGAGCAGGTGTATCTACAAGGCTATGGAGGAGCTAAAGGATCGGGTACATACTGTCAATTTCTGGCCAAAGATCACTCCTAGTGGCTCATCAGATATACCAATGTCCACATCAATAGGCACGAAGAGCTCATCCCAATCATTACATATGTCGTTGCCTATAGGGGTAAATTAGACAAGGGGAAGAACGTTGAAGCAAAGATAGATTCCTTCTTGTACTAAATTTTGATAATATTGTAATGGATAAAACTTTGTTTATCATTTCTGGTTAGAGAAGTTGAACTATTTTGGTTACCCTTTTTGTAATGGTCCAACTCTGGAACTCTATATGTACTATTTCCAAAAATCAATAAACTGTCAGCTAAATTTTTGTGTGAAGAATGGCATTTTACTTAGTCAAATTTGTGTATGTCTGAATACCATTGCTTTAACTTTTAATTCATTTATCTTTCTATTGATTTGAATGTTTCCTTGAAATTAGATTTACAATTTATGATTGAACTGAAGTTTTGTATTATGATTTGATATAGTTAACCAGAGGGGAATCTAGTGTTATTCTATGTTTGGGAGATGTTCCTATGAAATAGATCGACTCATTGTTGTTAATCCTTAGTTTTGCATTTGCATCTTCATTATCTGTCATTGCATTACTAGTTTCTAGAGCCCGTATGATTACTGAGATCTCTAGATTGGTATATTTAGTTGAATTTAATCTGCCTGAGATAGTTCCTTCTAGGCCTGGCTTGGTTTACCTCTTCTGTTCTTAGGTTAAGAACATACCCCTATTAGATTAGGGAAGATTCATATTCATTGAAAATCATTCATTTAAGGGAGCTGTACCTTCAAATTCAGAGGGAAATTAGTCATTCATTTATATTTCCCAACTGTTGTATTCGATTGATTCTCTGATATTTGGGTATTTTGGAGTTAAAGTGAAGAAGAACAATCCATTTACCAACACAAAATATGCATCAAATTACCTTTTCAAGAATGAGCCTGAAAATGTTGTAAATTATGTACTGTTATCAAATATCTATGTAGCAGCTTATAGATGGGCTGACGTAAACATGTTGAGAACAATAATGAGAAATAAGGGACTGAAAAAGACTCCAGGATGTAGCTTCATTGAGGTTGATAAGAAGGTTCACATGTTCCTTGCAGGGACAGATCACATCCTCAATCAGAGGAAATTTACTTAGCTCTAGAGAACTTGGCTGAGGAGATGAAGGCAACTGGGTATGTTCCTGAAACAAATTTTTTGTTACATGATGTGGAGGAGAAGATGAAGGAGCATATGCTTTGCATACATAGTGATAAGTTGGCCATTGCTTTTGGGCTTATCAACACAAGCTCTGGGACCCCCATTTGCATCACAAAGAATCTTTGTGTGTGTGGCGATTGCCATAGGGCCACTAAGTTCATATCCAAGATTGTGAGGAGAGAAATTATTGTCAGGGATGCTAACCATTTCCACCTTTTAAAGGATGGAACATGTTCTTGTGGAGATTATTGGTAGCATTAAATTCCATTCAGAACAAGCAGTCATCATATAGTTGTATAGTTTGAAATTTTGTAATTTCTTTCTGGGAGATAGCAGTCATGCTGGGAGCAACGAAAATGTGGTGAGCTTATCTATTTCAAATAGACAAGCTTATGAACCATGCTTACTTCATATAGATGTGCATTTAATAGGATAGAAAGAAAAGAGGAAGCCAACCAAATGGAACCCTATACATAAACATTCTAACAGAATTGTGCAAGTATTTTTATTTGGTCGCCAACAATCTGGATGAATGCACTAAACATTGATGCAATTATTTTGTTTGAAGAGCTTATAGAGTGTCTTCTTTGCAGAATACCAACTACAGATGCATTTAACATCTGTAATGCAAGTTTCAACTAGTTAATCCTTGTGGAACAACTTCCTTAAGCTGAAATGCAGTCAACGAGACTTTTGATTGGCTTTCCATCTATTGAATAAAATTCGTCATTAGAAATTTGTGAGACTATCAAGTATGGTAATGTTTCTTGTAAATACATAGACAAGGAGTCGAAGGAACCTAAGTGGGTTAAGGTTCTCAACTAATCCTATTTTTTCTAGGCAAGATAGAGATACAATTTTGTTTTTGTTTTCTAGTTTGTTTTTTTATTGAAAAAGAAGAATTATCTAGTTAGCGTTATCTAGGTTTTTCTTCCCATCCAACTATGTTAAAACAAAAAGATAGCGCTGCGAAAGAAAAGTGTAAGCAACTAACTAGATTAAAAAAAAATATATCAAAAATAGGGCATAGAGAATGTGTGTGATTACAATGGATCTTACTAGAGTAGTCAGGCCCCTAGATTGGTCTTCAACCTCCTTGGGAGGTCAATCAAGGAATATTTGCAAATCGTTTCAATTAGGGTTTGATATACTCCCTTAGTTGACAAAAATTAATTTTAATAGGTAAATTAGTAGATTTGAGTACATTATGATGGAATTGCATTTTTTAATGTTGTCATGCCAAAATTTAGATTGAATGGGAAAATTGTAAAATTGGTATCAAAAATATATCTTTACATTTTTTAGATTTGAACTTTGAATTTTTTTGTGTGCTTCAAGCTATTTTAAAGGTGGATAAACTATTCCCTAATTTTTGGGAATGTTTGGAAAAGAGATAAAAGTGGAATTTTGGGTATTTTATGATAAATCTTGATGTGGAATGATGGAAGATATATATGGAATTTTGAAATTGGATCGTTTCAGATCTTTTATCATCTCTATATTGGGAATTGAGTAGATGTGCATTTTATGGGAATGGTGGTTAAAATGTGATATTTCATTGTTGGTTTTGATTGTTACTTATTTGTACAGAACATGACGAGCCTTATGATTAGGTACCACATAGTGAATATCAACAACAAAACAAATAAAGAGAGATCAAACACTTCACACAATGCCTTGAAGGTAATAGCAACAATGCCCTAGCTCTCAAGCTCGCAGGTCATCAAGCATTCCAAATGTAAAGATGTAAACAATGCCAGCATTAAACAGTGAGCTCATAAACAATGCATGATGCCCTAGCTTGCAGCCCGTGAGCCATCAAGACATTTCCTCATGAAATGATCATAAATGGGGAGTACCACAGTGAATATCAACGCCAAAACAAATAAAGAGAGATCAAACACTTCACAAAATGCCTTGAAGGTAATAGAAATGATGCCCTAGCTCTCAAGCTTGCGGGTCATCAAGCATTCCAAATGTAAAGATGTAAACAATGCCAGTATTAAACAGTGAGCTCATAAATAATGCATGATGCCCTAGCTTGCAGCCCGCGAGCCATCAAGGCATTTCCTCATGAAATGATCATAAATAAGGAGTACCACATAGTGAATATCAATAAAAAAACAAATAAAGAGAGATCAAACACTTCACACAATGCCTTGAAGGTAATAGAAATGATGCCCTAGCTCTCAAGCTCATGGGTCATCAAGCATTCCAAATGTAAAGATGTAAACAATGCCAGTATTAAACAGTGAGCTCATAAACAATGCATGATGCCCTAGCTTGCAGCTCGTGAGCCATCAAGACATTTCCTCATGAAATGATCATAAATGGGGAGTACCACATAGTGAATATCAAAAGAAAAACAAATAAAGAGAGATCAAACACTTCACACAATGCCTTGAAGGTAATAGCAATGATGCCCTAGCTCTCAAATCCCGCGGGTCATCAAGCATTCCAAATGCAAAGATGTAAACAATACCAGTATTAAACAGTGAGCTCATAAACAATGCATGATGCCCTAGCTTGCAGCCTGCGAGCCATCAAGACATTTCCTCAAGAAATGATCATAAACGGGGAGTACCACATAGTGAATATCAACAAAAAAACAAATAAAGAGAGATTAAACACTTCACACAATGCCTTGAAGGTAATAGAAATGATGTCCTAGCTCTCAAAGCTCGTGGGTCATTAAGCATTCCAAATGCAAAGATGTAAACAATGCCAATATTAACATTCATATTGTGCCATTAAATCAACAAATGCCATCAAAATTAAATTGAGTTAATGAGAAGACAAAGCTCGAATGCCTACCTCAATTCATGGCTGCCTACATATACCAAGATTCCAATCTTCCACAGTTAGGGCCCTCTTCGCGCATGACGGTATGCGATCACGAAAATTTGAAATGAGCCTTTCTTTTTCTTTTTTAAAACAAAAAATTATAATCACGCGGGTGTTGAAATTACAATGGTTCCATCGCTATTATGACAACATCGGGGGCACTTGAAAAAAAAACACAAAAATCACACACAAATGGTAATGCCGTTGCAAATCGGCGTCGAAATTTGACCCCAAATGTTGTAGTGGTAATTTAGAAACTAGATTCAAAGTACTACAATTCTTATTCTTTTCACATCTTCTAATTTTAGTCTCTCAAATTTCTCTTCCAAGTTCAAGTTTATCTCATTTTAGAAAAGAAAAAGTAGTCACTTACACCCCCCTTTTTGCACACCATCTTGGTGTACATACCTGTAGATAAAAATATAACATTGCAACACTTTACCAACTAAAAAGTTGAACAATGCTTAGAAATGATGTTTTTAAATGTTTTAAATTTAATATGTAATCTAAAGGTTACATTTTTTGCAGTAACATTAACTCTGTTTAAAAATATGCATTACCACATCTAATTCCAGCATACCCAAAAAGTGCGTCATATGAATAAATTGAACTAGCTTGAAAATCATGTTGGATTAAATATAATTTACTCACTGTCATTAAAAAAAATTAAATGGTGATAGGTGTGTAGATGGGGATGAATGTTCACTAGGATGGTCAAACAATCTAGGAAGCATCACACCCCAAATTTCATATCTCTCATCACATTAGGAAGGGGAAAGTACTTGCTAGGCTTAAGGGAACTTAAGTGTTGAATGGGTGTATGAATTTTTCCTTTCACTCAGAGTAGGTTGATAGGTGTAATTTGGAATGAGAAGATTATGAAAGTAGGACAAGATAAGATGTAAGGAAGAAAAAATTTTAGATGCGGAGAGAGAATAGATTGATAAGCAAATGTTGTGTATAGATCTGGGAAGTAAACACTGTAACTAACTTGCATAGATAGTTTTAGCCCATAATGCTTGTTAGGGGTGACCTAGAGAGTAGGGGATAGCTGGACTCACCAGTGATGTTGGAGACACCTTTAATCAACAAAAGGGAGATGAAGAAAGCGAGGATCTATAGAAAGTTGTTTCGTCTTCCTGAATCCAAATCTAAAACTTCATCACCTATCATAGGTGTACACAAAAAATGTTGAAAATGTTGAGAGAAAGGGGTTTGCCTTAGTTAAATCCCTATATAGGAATTAAACTTGAAATCAAATTGAGATAGCATAAAGAAAGAAGCATTCTGCCAATAGAAGAGGGTTGACAAGATATTATAACTCCACAAGTGTTGAATTTCTCATGAAGACGCTTGAAAATTGTCTTAATGTAGTCTTGACTTTGGATCTAGGATAAGAGAAAAATGAATGCCTTTACATATGCTAGGATCTAAACGCTACTCTCTAGCTTCCATGCTTGATACTTAAGTGAAGTTCATTGTTCCTTGAATGCATGAGGTGCTTGAATTGAATTGTAATCTAATATCCTCAATTCAAAGTTATGGATTAGATTGTAAAATGAGGGAGGTAGCCTTGAACTTATGCCTCTCCTATTTATTTAAGGTCCTAAAGCTCGAAGTAGGCTGACAAGAATCTAAAATCACGCTCAAAATCAAGAGGCCAAGCTCCAATTCAAATTTGGGGCCAATCTACCGTGTAAGAGGCACCTCCCAATGTAAGGGGTAGATTGAAATGACCCATACACTCAGTGACACCCTTCGCAAGGCAAATTGGTCTCAAAATTAAATTGGGACTCCTTATGGACATGAGGATATAAAAAATGTGAACAAAATTGGGGCATGATCAAACATAACATGCATGAAAGCCTTGGACACTAAAATAGGGCCTAAGGGCCAAACTTGTAAGTGCTTATAATTCAGGACACTACACTCACAAGCTTAAGTTTAAACTAGACTAATTATTACGAAGTTGGCAAACATTATTAATATTTTATTGTTTACCCACATTAATATGTGTGCTAAGTAGTTGGAAAGTACTTATACCTACCCTCACACCTCATTAGCACTCGCATCCTCGCTCTTACCTTTATACACAGAGGTCATTGTATATTTTATTCATCTCAATATAATTCATCCACTCCTATCAAATATTTATTTTGTCTTTATGAAGGTTTATAACAAGTTGGAGGTCTTAGGTGGAATTGATGCTCCAAAAGTATTAGAGCAAGCCTCTTTTGTTTCCTTCCATATTTGAGCAATTTTCATTAGCAGGTTCTTAGATTAGATCTCAAGAAAATTGGTTTGTAGTTGAGGAATTTTGCCTCAAATCAATTGAAAATATGATATTTATTTCCTCAAGGATCTCATCTTGTGGGAGCCCACTTATCGTGAGCCCACTCCACTTGGCGGGCTATTTTGGGCTTGAAAACCCTCTCATCTCCATCGTGGAAGTTGCAGGGGTCTTCCTTATCAAATCAACTCCATAAAAATTTTAGCGTCTTCCAAGATCTTCACTTATTATTCTCAAATAAGTTCCCACTCTTAAGGTACTCAAACAAAATGTGCTTTCTTCTGGGCATTTTGTTTGTATCTCTTCTCTGTTTGAATAAATTTTTGTGCACACACACACACAATATATATATATATATACTTACTCTAAAATATAAAGTAATCTAACACTTTCGCATATTCAACACTGCATTAAAAAATAATCTTCCAAAAAAAACATTAAAATTAAACTGCATACCCAACACTACTTGAAACTTGACTTCCTGTACGAAGAAAATCAACTCATATGTCATCTATAATACAAGTACATATTGCAAAGCATGTAGATGAAAAGACCTGATATCCAAGGGAAAGCCTCAACATCTAGCCTTTAAAATAAATAAAAAGAAAGTTGAATGCAAAGAAGTTTATGTTCTGATGCTCCACAATATACTAAATAACTCCCATATAAATTGTTAAGACTTCACTAAAGAATTATGTACTTCAGACAATCAAGGAAAAGTTACAGGAATTATAGTATGGAGAAGTTAAAAAATAAGTCAAATTAAAATAGGTCTTAAAATATCATTTCATAACTTTTGAAAAACCCTAAGTTTGTCATTATGGAAATACTTTTTTTTTAAGTTGACCAAAAAAAAACGAAGGTGAAGTGACTTTCAATTTGATCATAAAACCATCTTTAAACAAGTCCCCAGTTTAATGTTTTGCAAAGAAATTGAAATCGTTGGTAGTCCAACAATGGTCTCTTTCAAGCAACTGCAATTTGAAAACTAATTTCTTAGTGCCATGCAAATGCCTCACTCATAATTGGCATTTTTCTATCTAGGGCAATTCGATTCATCCAGGCACCAGTCCAATGTAAGAGTAAGAGTAATAGTACTTTTCATGTTGATATTGCAAGATGAGGCCCACAAGCGAAAACCAACCCTTTTCAACTTATCATTAAGAAAACAAAAATATCATATGTGACTTGCATAATCAAGGATATTATGAAATTTTCTATTAAACCATCCCTTTTCAACTTATCATTAGGAAAACAAAAATATCACGTGACTTGCATAATCAAAGATATTATGAAATTTTCTATTAAACCAACCCTTTTCAACTTAAAAAAATATCATGTGTGACTTGCATAATCAAAGACATTATGAAATTTTCTATTACAACATTTTGGACAAAAAATATACCTATTTAATGACATGTACGTATATGCTGAAACCACTATCAACGGCCCAACTCCAAAGTGAACTCAACTGGGAACAATGATGTACCTACCATAATGGCACAAAACTGAGATCTGGCTCTTCAATGAATTTACTAATATTGCATAAAATATAAAATTTCCTGATGGATCTTATGCATTTGTTCCCAAAAACTGAAACTACTTACTCGGGAGTTCATATCCCCTTTCAGCTTAATTGGAGCCCATGAATGAAGAGCATAAAGCATGGCTATGCTCAACAGGACAGGAAAGAATGATTCAACCAACTTGATGTATTAAACTTGTGGGAGTCTATTGTTGGCCCCCAAATAGCAGATAATAAAAGGGGCACATAAATTCTCAACAGTGGAAAGAATGATTTACATCACATTTTCCAGGCAGCTGTTCTAAAAGAGTGTTTTATGTACAGTGTAGAAAGTGCAACTACAATCAAATGTACGCCAGAACATAATGCACCAGCAATTAGAGAGGCATCTGCCTTTGGAAATAGCATTCCCAGTCAATTTTCAAAAGTTACTCTTGAGATGAGCTGCCTGTTGCTTTCTTTGGAATTAAGAACAGAAAGCAGACCGGTATGTATAAGAGTACAAACAGCTTGAACGCAGATTCCAAGAGCAAGATTGTCAAATCTCTCTGATGAAATGTGCAGGGCTGAAGCTAAAACTGCTCCAAAGAATGAACTTACTGAGCCCCCAAAATTATTTATAGACATAAAAAGAGCAAACAGGGTACCCACGATTCCAGGTGGACATAGCCTCCCAGACAACACCAAAAAAGGCATCAACCTGTCAAAAATATTACCAGTCAACAAAGGAAATATCAGTAAATAT
>MU224331.1:3029089-3046931 GCA_018584345.1 Thuja plicata | reverse complement strand
ATTCCAATTCCTAGTCCTGAGGGGGAATTGTGGAATGCTCAAAAAGGCCCAAAATTAGAATTCGCATAACCCTATTCCAATTCCTAGTCCTGAGGGGGAATTGTGGAATGCTCAAAAAGGCCCAAAATTAGAATTCGCATAACCCTATTCCAATTTTTAATTTTGGAACCAAACAGGGAATTGAACATTTTGGGAATTCGGAAATGCCAATTCCCGTTCAATTCCAATTCCACCCCTCAACCAAACGGGCCCTAAGATCTTCACCTCAAGTGCTCTAGACCTGGTTCCCACTGTTAAGTTACTATTTCATGCTATAGAATCTATTAGGATAGATTCATTCTCCAAGTTGAACTGACTGATTCAACATGAAAAACCAAACTGAACATATTACACAAAGAACACATAATAGATTGCAGATGATAGTTCCAAATACTCTTTGTATTTCTAACTGAAACCTATTACATGTACAACACTCTACAATCTTGCATCTACTACTCTGATCTATCTACTATCGATTACAAACTTTAACTATATAGCTACATCTCCAAAATATCTCGCGTCCTCCAACAACTTCAACAACCTTGCACAGAAGGCATGGACGATCCATAAATGACCCTCCCATCACTGGTACAGGTGTCTCGATTCATCAAAGACAAAAATGACATGTTGGGAGTTGTTGCGGTTGACCCAACTTGTCAGAAACATCACATCCCGTATTTCCTGGGTTGTTAATCGACATAACCGAGCAACACACCGTCATTACCGAGCACAGTCCCGAGCATCCAAACTAACTTCGCCTTCAATACCCGAGCGTCAGTCAACATACCCAACATCCCCGAGCAACATCCCCGAGCACCAAGTGTAACCCGAGAGACATTACTGAGCGACGTTCCCGAGCGTTCCGCACAGCATACCCAAGCAACCTAGTGTAACCCGAGCAAGGTTCCCGAGTAGCATTCCCAAGAAACAGAGTTGCCCGAGCACCAGTATAACTTAGTGCCATTTCACCATATGGCTCCTAGTGCCTTGGTTGGATTTCCAGAGGTTTTAGTAACTACCTCCACACACACTTAAACTGAAAAGCAAACTACTAAGCAACTCTGGTGTTTGTTCACTGATTGACCTCAGTCAATACAAGAATGGTGGAACACAACACCTTACAGACCGAAAATGCTTCCTATCCTAGGTTCTCCTACGCTAGTAAGTATGTATATATACACAAATGTGTGTGTGTATATGTGTAAATATGTATATATACACAAATGTGTATGTGTATATGTATGTATATGTAAATATATATATATACACAAATATTTGTATATGTGTAAATATGTATATATACACAAATGTGTGTATATGTGTGTATGTGTGTGTAGACACACATGTGTGTATGTGTGTGTAGACACACATGTGTGTCTGTGTGTCTATATATACATGTGTGTATACATGTATATATACACATATGTGTGTATATATATACATGTGTGTGTGTATATATATATACACACATGTACACATCGTATTCAAAAAAATTAAGAAATAAAAAATTAAAATTATTTATGCATCTTCTCAGTCATCTCCTGGGTGAACCAAACGGGTCCAACCCATATTCCGAAAATCATTTCTAGGATATGTATCTTCCAGAATTGACCATATCTAGCATTTGGTATTCCAACACCCAAACGAGCTTAAGGAAAGGGAGGTGAAATGCTACTTATAATTAGCACGAACCTTCATGCTAACAGCCAAGCCAAACAAGAAAGAAAGGGAGGTGAAATGCTACTTATAATTGGTGCTTCTTGTTTTGCATTTCTTGACTGCCTAAAATCAAATATTTATAAGTCCACCTAGCGGTGGAATCTTTCTTCTTAATTTGCCTCTCTAATGAACGGATGGAAAGTATAGAAATATTATGTTTGTACAGTGTTAACTTGCATAATTGGCTACAATTCAACTTGTAATCATGATGATAATGGGCAACCTGCTTCTAGGATAGGTGGTAACTTAGAATAAATGACTATAATTCAATCACTAATAGCAGATATGAGTTAGTAGATTTAGATATCTAAGTACATTATACTAGATGTTGGTAGGAGAATAAGGATTTAGGAAATGTTGGTAGGAAAATAAGGATTTAGGAAACAGTAAAGGCTTATAAATAAAATGGTTTCTTAGCCATCTTATAAGGATTAAGAATATTTGCAACTCTACGGCCACTAACACTAATGTTGCAGGTAAATTGGTATACAAAGTGTTTCCTTCAATTGTTCCTACATGTCACCCTAATCAATCTTCATGTTAAGTCCACACAACCCTAAATATGAAACAAGGTAATACAAATAAAAGTCCAGACACATTAGCATTCAACTGAAGGGCTAGTCAATTTCTAATCCTTCTGTCTTCCTCTTATACCACACTTCTTGCTCTTCTCTCGTTTGAAATCCTTATTTGTTGTTCTCTTATTTTATGCTCCTTTTCTGCCCTTGAATTAGATATCCTCCAAACTAAGTTTCTCAGAGGCGCACATAGAGAATTAAATTATAGAGATTAGATGCCCTTTTTAGCTGCAAAATCTTGATGAGGAACCCTTGCATTTGACTATTTTTTAATTGATTACAATATTCTGCGATTATTGTTAACATTTGGCTCTGAAATATTGATGTGGTATGTGCATCCTCCATGTTAAATATCGGTTGATGTTAGAGAATTTTATTTCTTGTTTGTCTTGACATTTATTTGTTTTGTATGTACTTATTATAGAAGAATTTAAAATACCCTTGTATTGAAATTCTTGTATCTTTCTTCCACTTTCAGCAGCAAAAACTTGCTAAGGAACCCTTTACATTTGCTTATTTTCGGTTGATTCCAAGATATTGTGGTCATTGTTAGCATTTGGTCCTGAAATATTGATTTGGCATGTGCGTTCTTGTTGGCAAACACATTCGTCGCTTTAAAACTTATAGTGACTTGCCCAATGGTGAAGTGACAAAACACTTCCAACAGTTGGATAGATTGCTTAGAAAGTGTGACCTTCCTCTGGTTTGAGAGGGGAAACTCCCTCATATGATCTAATTGCTTTTGATTTTTGAAATAAAACTTCAAAATAAGGGAATAAATTTTACAATCTTTAAGATTCTTGATAATTGATATACAAAGATCATCAAGATTTTATTAAAAGACACTACTTTACTAACTTCACCATTGGGAACTGAAGACTATGCATAAGTATACCCAATGATGAAAATCTAATTTATGAATAACATACACACTTCAAAGATACCAAAGAAGAGTATATTGTAACCAAACTCATTCAATTGCAACCATATAATTGTATCCTTAAATACAATTAATTAAGCATGAATATTCTTTTAGACATAAAAACAAATGATTTGTTTGTTTTAATGTTGATGATGAATAACTGTTTGTCAAACCTTAGACCAATGCCTTAATCTTGGGCAAAGAGTCAAAAGAAATACAAATCCACAACAAACTAATTAATTGAAATACACAAGAAGTTTAGGTAGAGTGCCTTACAAACTACCTCTTCACTCCTATACCCCTATGTCAAATCCTTACAAATATGTTTAACCCTCTGGGATCACTCACAAGAATTACTCTATACTTGAAAGAACTTATAAACAATAGCACAGTTACCTTATAACTAGTATGTTTAAAATTCCTTACAAACTAAATATACAAGAGCATAAACATAAATGTAAAGAGACAACAAAGATGTAGAACATGAAACTCCTCTGTATTTTATTAATATGATGTTGCTTCACTACATTCAAAGACTAAAAGCTTAAAAACTCAGACAAAAGAGAAGTCTGCCTTCAGTCATATATTTCACCATACTTACAAAAATGTTACATCTTGCTATATATAGTGTCTTAGCCATCTTGGAATCCTTAAAGACTAAGGATGCAACAAGCTTCAGATGGCTTAGACCTAACCCTAAAAGATACTAGAAGGAAAAATAAAATAAGACCTTAAGCGGTGGAAAGACAAAATAGGAAGATAATCAGATTTGATCTTCAAATCTTTGATAGCTGGCACCTTTGTCTGTTGATATTCTGGATAGCCTCAAATAGTTATTGCGAGATCTAGTGACCGCCAATAAAGGCTAACTTACACTAGTCTTTCTGATGAATAACTTCCCTGTGCTTAGAGATCAGGTTCCAGGTGTCTTTCACTCCTCGTCCAGTATGTCCAAGTTAGTTGTTGCATGCTTCTTTTTCTTGGGCTTGGTGAGAACATCCCATTCTGCAACTTCTGCCTCTGTAGGCCAATTAAAGCTCTGAATGCTTTGCAATTGTGCCTTTTTCCTTTCCCACCTGGCATGTGTAATGCTCTTGACATCTATAACAAACTTATTAAAGTCTGTTTCTACTTTGAATGCCTCATCTAAGGTTTTATTGAACCTTTCCATATCTAATCCACTGCTGTCTGAAATAAATGCCTCTTTATTAGGCAGTAATATATCAAATTCATTTCTCCATACTTCCATAGCCTAGATCTCATCATTATCTCCCTTTATTGGAGGATTAAATTTATTGTAATCTGAGTCAAACATGTTGACCCTGGCCTCAATCTGTTTTGCCTTGCCTTTGAAGAAAGACAAGGTCACCCCAATCTGCTCAATTTATTTGCCAACTTGTGTTACAAGTTTAGGGAGATATGCCCTAAGTGGCTGTAAGGTTGCTAACCTTTCAAATAAACTAGTCCTTACTGACCAGGTCCCAAAACAAGGGTTCAAAGTTGAAACACAATTAGTTACTTCTATTTGTAGACCAGGCAACTTGTTGTAAGCATTGTGTACTAGACCAACCTTGTCTTTTAGGATATTGATTCTGTGTTGTAAGATATTCAAAAAGGCTTCCAAAGCCACTTTATTTTGATTGTTGTCCTTCTTCTCTATTTCCTTTCGAACATCCCCTGCATCCTCTATTTTTAATAGTGCATCCACAACTTGCTTAGGTGGAGCAGGAGCAACCTCAGGGATTTCTTGTAGTTTCTGATTCAACTCTGCCGCCAACTTCTCCAATGCATTGATCTTTATCAAGCACAATTCTCTATTTTTTACTACAACACTTGCCTCATCAAAAAGCTTCTGATATCTTTTTGACATTTGTTCAGCTTTAGCTTCATTTAGATGAGAAAAATGTTTAAGGGCTTGTGATATCACCAAATCACCTATGTTATGGATGGACCATATGATTTTATCCCCATCCATCTTTTCTTGTACATTGATAAGTGATGGCTTCTGAGTCTTGAGAGCCAGAACCCACATGGATAAAGTTTGAGATTGTGCATTATATCCACATCTCCTGATCATTTCTCCCACCTGTGTCTCTGAAGACAATTTTATGTCAAGCTTCCTCCTTATTTGGTTAATGATGAAAGTTGATGCCAGATCCCATCCCTCTACAAGTAACATCCCACTAGACTTAGCCAACTGTCTAGCTTCCTTTGGTGTCATATTTTTTTGACTTAGGATCATAAGCCTTTAATGCCTATAGGGATTCACTTGGCACTGATTCTCCTCCTGCCAATTGCAACTGTGACCCCACTTGTTGTTGTTTTTTCCAGATCAAGAAGTCCTTGAACTCTTTGGTCTTTATAGAATTGTCATCACGCAAGAATTGCTCTTGTTGAAGCTCTCTTTCATCTTGACATAGTAAGAGAGGTATTTCCACTTCTTCTTCTACATATTTTATTTTCTTGTTACCTTCCCTTATTAATTTCCCAAGCTGATGATCATAAGCTCTATTTCAGTGAATAAAGCACTCACTTTATCTTTTTTCTTCTTATGTGTCTTAACATCAGAAGGCTCCCCTATTTCTACTTTTTTTTTCTTCTTGGGAGGTTCACCAGTCACCTTAGCCTCATGATCTTGAGTCAAATCCATTATATCCTCCTCCGTTTGAGGTGGCTGATCTATTGGTGGAGGGCTAGGTACTGAATAGATGCTATCACTATACTATGAGGAAGAGTGTTTGTTAGGACCTCTATCTTTATCTTCTATCTTCTCCTCTAGCTTGTTATACAATGTTCCATAATATTCTATCATCCTATCTAGTCTTTGCTAATATGGCACATCTGGGAAGTAACCCTCAAAAGCGATCCCTTTCTTCTTAAGTTTTTGTTCCAAATCAATCATCTCCTGGAACTTATTATCTCTTCTTACAACTTCATCATCCTCTAGGATGTTCCTAATAAGGTCCTCCTCTACACAATGCTCATGCACTTTAGTATTATGAATGGTTGGTGTCAAGAGCTTCTTTGCACTGAATATGAAACACTCTGTATCAACATACGTGTATAAAGCTACATTCATTCTGAAGTGACTCAACCATCTATTAACTGAGTTCAATGCCCTTTTACCAATTGTGAAGCCATTAACTTTAAATTGTCAAGGTGTGAAGGTACCTTTTTTGTGTGGAGCCAAATGCTCCTTATTAGTCAACATTAACTACCATATTAATTCCATAACAACAATCATGGGTGACACATGATATGGAAGAATATTTGGTGGTTGGGTGCAACCATAAACTCTCATCAAAGTAAAATTCTTATTGTAGTAGAAATCTTCCTAGTTGTGGTCTCCAGTCCACTTGTCCAAAAACTGACAGGGCCTGAGAAGCTGCAATACCTTAATTGGTAATCTTGTCAATTGACTCCTAAACAAATTTTAATGGGATATACCATCCAATTATGAAAGGCACATAATTCATTTTCCCTAGATGTATAATTCCAGACCCTCAACCAAAGTTGTATAGGGTTGGACTGGCCTTGGTAGAATCTCTTGGGTTTCAAATTTGGCAGATCCATGATATTAAAATTATAGAACAAAATTAAATGCATCAATAAAGCGTATTGTAAAAATTTAGGGCTAGGATCCTTTTTATGAATGTCTACAAACCCTTGATGCATTATGTCAATCACATACTGGATATAGTCATAGTCTATACTGACAAGTGGACTTGGAAGGTCCAAAACAATCATCAGAATATCAAAAGAAATCTTGTCACTTCCCCCATTAACTCCTAGAACTCTTCACAGACCATAGGAAATATATTTCATGTAAAAGGCCAAATCTTTGTAGAAATAAGGTGCAAAGTTATTGGGAATGGGTGCTATGTAATTTTTGGTACCTTTAGGTACATGACCTTGAATCAATTTTTCAACAACGCAGGCTTCCCTTGTATACCTAGCTACTAATGCCTTTAGGTCTATCTCTATAGTGCAAGGGTTATAAATGTTGAAGGCTTTCATAAAAGATTCCCTATCTAGAGTAACTAGGGTTGTACCATCATTCTTTTTGATGGTCTTAGAAATTGTATCATATCTATTGGCCAGCTCAAGCAATAAATCTACATCTACAAAGACGTCTGGTACTATCAATTTGGCTAAGCCTGATTTCCAAGGGTTTGAAACGGGAACATGACCCTCACTATTTTTATGAAAGTAATTAAACAAATGGTATCCAGAACAATCAGGAGTCTTAGTATCTCTACAATAAGACATGTTATCACCATGGTATTCATCATTTACCTTTTTTCCTTGATTAGTCCCTGGCAGCAGAGCTACAAATTCATCGGAGTAATCCCTTTTCCCTTTTTTATCATCATCAGCGTCTCCACTCTTTCCATTGGTTGAAGCAACTTACTGCCCGACTCATCTTGTCTGCTTTGATCTGGACACTGTTGATCAAACTCTTATTTTCTTCACACTACAACCTGGACAATTCTGTTCTTCTAAAAGAACTAATCACTCATGCAATTTTTAGCTCTGAATTTTGAAACTTTGGTAAATTGAAATGAGCAACAACAATACTTATTTATTTCTGAGAATAAATGCACCAATCTTTTCGATAGCATGAATTTTTTATTCAGACACTTCTGCCATTACTCTACGTGCTTTGATATCAATTTCTCTTAGCCGTGGTGCCTGAGGTTGATAGGTGATCAATTTTGAAAAAGGCCAATCAGAACAATTATGAGTGTTTTTGTCAGTTTCAAAAATCCTTATTTTATGTGAAATAAATTCTATGCTTGATATGATTGGCTCATATGATAACAACTCAACAAAATTCATACATGTTGTCACAATCCTTTTGTTCTAATTGGCTGGCGACTGTACATCATAGTGTTAGACATAAACCCTTATAACTTTACCTTACTCATACTCTGGTTTTCTTTAGTGCCCACATGACTGCTTTATCTCCTTGTCGCTGAGAGTTATACTTAACTCTAGTTTTACCATGAGAATTATCGCCAACTGCACGATCAATACTTTGATCAATAGTTATCTCCAAGTCGCTAAACAATTTACTTAACTCATGATTTATTTAGAGATTCCACGACTAAAGCTTAAGAATAACTCTATTTAACCTTCAATTTCTTTGGAGATTACACGATTGTATAAATTTGAAGTCGCTAAAGGATTTTATTAACCATGAGTTTAGTTAGAGATTACACGACCATCATTAGATCATCTTCAAATCTGACAGTTCACGTGAAATATCTCATTTATCCTATACTTACTACATCTGATCAGAGACTTTGCAAATACCATTAGATCATCTTTAATCCAATGGCTCGCGTGAAATATCTCAAGCTTTATCTTTAACTATGGTTTTTTATAAGACTTCGCGAAAACACATTATCTCTAAGTCACCAAACAAGTTACTTAACCACGGGTTTGCTCTTAGACTTCACTCCTACCATAGATCTCTGGAAATCTTAAACATGTTGCAACATCTTAAGACCTTTTCTCTGAGCCGCTGAACATTCTCTTAGTTTTTAACTTCTATCCATGACTTAACGCCAATCTTAAGATATGATCTTAATCTACGATTCAGATTGTTTCATATCAAACTTGACTTAGCTTCAACTTAACCTTTGCTAACCACAGTTCATATAGAGACTTAGCGACTCACTGAATCTCATTATCGCTAAATAAATCACCTAACTCAAGGTTTATTATGAGATTAAACACCATCCTTTAGATCTATCCTTAATCTGACGGTAGTCGCTAAATCTCTTGAACTTTTAGTCATCTGTGCTTTTATCTTGCGACTAAATGCTGGCCACAAGATCATTTTGAATCAGATGGTAATCGCCAGGTCTCATAACATTTCACTTAACCCTTGTTTTATTTAGAGATCTCGTGACTGAATAGATATAACCATGTCTTTAACCTTGGTGAGTTTGTGAGACTTCACGACTGAAGAAACTTGAAGTCGCTGAAAGTTTTATGTAACTCAGGGTATAATTTGAGATTGAACACTAGCCCTCCGATCTTTCTTTCATTCAACGACTGACGTTAATTTTCTCAATCTTGATGTACTTTATGAAACCCTTTTGATATTAAGGGACTGCCCTTGATTTATTCTTCATCTTACGGTATGCATTAAATCTCAAGAACCTTTACTAATCAGTATTTTCATTTAGCAACTAAACGGTAGCCACATGATCAACTGAGAATCTAAGGCTATCGCTTAATCTCTTGAAGATTTTACTTAACTTTTGTTTCCTTCTGAAATCTCGCGACTGAATAAAAACTCAAACCAAGCTTTAACTCTGATTTGTTTGCGAGACTTTGTGACTAAAAAAACTCAAAGTCGCTAGACCATATCTTAACTCCGGGGTTTCATCGGAGATTTTGTGCAAATCATAGGATTTGGATTTGAATCAATGGCCTGCGTGAAGTCTCTCAATCCTTGTAAGCATATTATTTTTCTTATGAGATAACGCAACCAAAGAAAAGAGCTGAGTCTCGAAACAAAAGGGAATATTCGGACAGTTTAAAGAGACTACACGACTAAATTAAACATGAAAAAGATCACATGAATTAAGTGATTTGAATTTCTGAAAAAGGTAACTACAAATTATAAGACGATTATGAAGAACTAGGTTTTTCTCTTGATATGAATGAAAAATGACCTAGGACCTAGGGTTTTACACATTTCATTGATTTTATCACTCGAAGATCAAAACTTGTAGGAAAAATTGATAGCATTCTAGACAGGTTTTGACCTCTTAAGAAACAATAACACTGGGAACTCAAGATTTTTAATAGCAAGATTTCAAAACTGGGAATATAACCAACAGTGGCTCTATCTCAGGATGTTTGAATGCAAGTTCATAGCAAAGAACTATAGATCTCTGGGAGGCAGACCGCGCTTACTAACCTACTGCAAAAAATAAACACACAACAGAAACAAACACGCCTATACATATAATACAGAACTACTGTGCATGGAAATCAAATTTTAATTGAGGAAAGGTTTCAAGAATTGTCCATGCACTGGAAATTCAAATACCTCTCCCTCTATATTTTCAAATAGATATGAATATTTTCCAAAATTTTGATGAATGATAAAAGGACCAAGCCATAAAGATTCAAAATTTTTGTGCTTTCCTTTATCCTCAGCTCTTACATTCCATTGAAGTACCAGATCATGAGGCTAGAACTTCCTATTACTTTCTCTCTTGTCAAACAGGTATTTCATCTTCTTTTGCAATTTAATATTATCCTTTTGACTGTCTTTTCTTATTTCATCTAGCTCCACTAACTGCTGCTAGTAATAACTGAGAGGGGGAGGGGGGTGAATCAATGGCCCTACAAGATGCATGCCATGAAATACCAAACTTAACCACTAATCAATAAATATCAAATTATTATGTCCCTACAAGATGCATGCCATGAAATACTAATAATGATTAACTGTCTGTCAGTTTTCTCTGTCAATATTTATTCTTTCTTGATTACCGATAAACAGTATAACTATTTACCAAAACTCAGTAAATACACAGAGTATACCGATCAATCTAGAGTTAGCTATGTGAGATGCAAAATAGTAAAGAAATGAATCATACACACATAACACATGAATTTTAATGTGGAAACCATGTTAAGGGAAAAACCACTGGGACTGGTACCCCAAATTTTCACTCTTCTGAAGTGAGCCCTGTTAGGAGCCAACCCTGTTAAAGGTTACAAACACGTTGTTAAGTGCGACCTTGTTAGAGGATTTTATACATAGAGGTTGTCACTTAGTATCGGGCATCTATTGCTACCATCCTTGAATCAGCCTCCTTCTGAGACTGTCAATAGGTATCGGGCAAGTCCAATGCTACTTTCATGAATCAACCTTTTTGGCACTCCTTAAGATGTACCTCAATATATAGAAGACTATTAAGTCCTACTCGGTTAAGAGACTTGATGCTTCAATGGTTAAACTGAAACACTATGACCTGTTCATATTACAACTTGAATTGCCAATTTTCAGATCTATTTAAGTACATTACCTCTCTGACCTATGTATCAATTCAATCCTTGTGCTCCACACTTTCTGCTTTGTGATGTTGTGCTCACTATTCATCGGTTGTCTGCAAAATTCCTTAGCTCTCCTTCAGCTTGTATGATCAGCACTGCATGAAGTTGTTCTTCATCAATTTCTCTTCAACATCCTCTTTCTATTCACTCCCCTTAATCCCATTCGTAAATGAATTAAGCTTGTCTCTTATATAGACATAATATTCATTGTTTCTTGGTTCTTGATTCTTGGCGTGATAAACAATCCAGCCAGTTAGATTTAAAGTATAACTCCTAATTTGTCTCGTAGATATCTTCTTGCCAACTGTACAAATCATCTTTAAATCAATCACTTATCTCTGGTCGAATAAAACAAAGTAGACAACCAATTAAGTCTATATTTAGCTCTGCCAACTAGATATTTTGTCATTTTCTAAACTCTCTATTATGTCGGTCACCACTATAGTTAGTTGTCGGTAACAACTGACTGATCTTTCGATGAGACTCCAGTTAGCTTCGTGATCTCTGTCCGTCGAGCATCATTGGAATTTTACTCGTCAGGAATTTTGTGGTTTTTCTTCGTCGGGCAACACTATGCTTCTGATTGTCAGGTATCACTGTGACTATTCTTCTTTGCTCTGTCCGTCGGTGTTGTTTGTCACTTAGTGAATACTTGATTTTTATGTATTGCTAAAAGCATAACTTTGGTTCCTTTGGTTCTCTGAAGTCTTTGGCACTATGTACATGACCATACAGATGATATCAAGTTGACATTAATGACAATACAGTCCATTAACTAATTTAATGACTTGTATTATCTTTCAACTTAACATTATCAAATATTCAATCAGTTACATGTCACCAATCTCTCCCTTTGGCATTGATGGAAACATACTATATTATCACACTATACTATTTCTAATACAATATGAAATACAATAGTTGAGATTCATCAAACTACCAATCTTTTTGTTCTGTTAACCGATAAATGTCTGATCATCAGTAAGCTCTGTTTTAGCTTAGATTTTATTCTTGCAGCTCTCTGTCGTCTGATGTGTTTGTGTGTGATTTTTGTACCTGTTAAGAGAGACACAACACTTCAATAGATCATTACATTAGTGGAAAACATGGTTAGATGAGTATATAAAGCACTAAAATTGACCTATTGCTTTCTAACTAAGAAGATTATGATAAGCAACATAATAGCCCTCAGATTATGCTACTATCAGTGATAGATATGACTTAGCATGAAAGATTTGAGTTAAAACAAAGAAAGATATCTCCTAAACATGCATTCTAGCTCTAAAAAGCATGAAAATAACAATGCATAAACATGAAATCTAAAATATGATATGAATATATGTTTATTCTAACAACATAACAATGCATTTTTCTCTAAAATTATGGGCTTATTTGTGCTCAAAAACACCTTCTATTTATAGAAGAATGAGGAGAGAGGGGGGGACAAGGTGCATTAATGGAGTTGAAAAACTCATTAATGGTGTGTAAGAGGAAATAAATGCCAAGAAATTCAATAGGCATGGTGGAGACACGGGCTTAAGGAATCTTCATTAATGAGGCATTAATGAGAGCCTTAAAGAAGCATGGGAAGGGTGTAAGAGGCAAGCTTGAGAAAGTGGACCTGAGGAAAGGAATCTTGAGATTCCTTGACTTTCTCAAGTGGGTGGAGTCCTTAATCAGTCCTTAATGGAATGTGACAACATTAGGAGGTGGATTAGAATTAGAATTAGATTAGCATGGGGTGAATGGGTTGGGATAGGTTTGAACCTAGAGTCAAAGTGGTTGAAGTGGGTTAGGTTAGGGGTTTAGAGGAATATTAATGAAATGAATAAAATTTATTTAATTCATTCAAAAATAGGATATTAATTATTTAAGCATTTAATTGTTTTTTAATAATCAATAGGACTATATCCAATTTATTTAAATTAATTAGGCTAGGGGAAATGGCTTCATTTGCAAGTGAGCAATTGATTTAGGAGTTTATTTAATTCCTTTATGATTAAATACTATAGCCATGTTTTGAATTTCATTTGTTTTAATTGGTTTGAATTGATTTGAATTGTATGGCTGTAGTAGTTAATATAATTTAGTGATAAAAATCACCTAGGGCATTAAATTGATGTCAAAAGAATTATGCCTAGAAGTAACAAGGTCATGACATAACTGGGGGTATGATGACACTTAGGGAAAATAGGGTCTATAGTCAGAATAGACCAAATCTAGGTGGTTACATTTGCCCCTCTTTGAATTGATGTGCAAGCAACACATTGATTTAAAGAAAGTTTTTTATTTTGACTTCAGAAAGATTGAGAATCTCGCTCATGATCGAACGAAATGTCTGATGAGATCAGTCTTGCTTTTGATCGAACTAAACTGATAGGATTGACTTTGAACTTG
The DNA here is from genome assembly GCA_018584345.1 of Thuja plicata. NCBI lineage: Eukaryota > Viridiplantae > Streptophyta > Pinopsida > Cupressales > Cupressaceae > Thuja > Thuja plicata. The sequence goes on along the minus strand of MU224331.1, from coordinate 3,033,191 downwards.
GTTGTCGTCCAAAGGTCAATACAAGATTTTAAAGATACCAATTCTGAACTTGATTATCGTCCAAAGATTGATAATACTAATTCTGAACTTGGTTGTCATCCAAAAGTCAGTATGAAGCTGCCAGGAGCTTAGTAAGAATCTTTTAAATGAGGAAACACAAGATATCCATCTTATGAGAACCAAAGCTTTCTATCCAACAGTTTCGACTTAGTAAAGGAAACTCTCATGCCCCTAGTTTGTTTGATAACGAATTCATTTTTTTTGTTGTTTCGACCAAAAATTTAATTGATGATAGTGCGATCATGCCCACTTGGGAACAAAATTGAAGGAAAAGAATGAAATCCCTTAGTGGAAAGAACGTATCATTTGTAGGGAATGATTAGGGCAAGAAAGAACGAAGTAGAAAAAGTGAAAAAGAGGGTGTGTTTAAGAGTAAACACACAAGAACCAAGTTAATTACACGAAAGTGTGAGTGGTGGGATTGATAAAATGATGTCGGACCAAGATTTATGATGAAGTGTGCAATTTGATAGATTTTCAGAACAAATGGAGCAAATCTGCATTGTCAGGAGTTGTCGCAAAAAATGTTACTGTACTGCACAAAATACTTTAAGTGCCTTCGATTTGGTTCCGGATTGATCAAAAAGAGAACAAAAATGGAGTTTTAGTGGCCTGGGAGGAGTTTAGGAACCCCTAAATAGCTCAAAAGACCAATATATACCTCAAAAATTACCATTTTACTATTCATTTTCACTTTTATCCATAGTAAATCTAAGATCTCTACAGAGAAGATGGTGGTCCCCATTAGGAAGCAATCGTTTTGAGCTCAACCGTCAACATCAGCGCCCGACCAAATACCCACCTCCAGTAAGTGCTCGTAAAACTACCTCGTGAATTTTTCAATTATGAATTTCATGCATTTTTATAGCTTGTAGAGCCTTTGCAATTATGGGTCACATCTAGGATTCTGGATCGTACCTTGTCAAACCTGTGTCGTAGCCTATTTTTCTGAAATCATATCTGATTTTTCCAGATTTCTGCATTGCATCCAGGATTTCCTAGATTGCATCCTGTTTTGTTGTTTTTAGCTTAGTTTTAGTTGAATTTTGGTTTTGTGTCGTACCCCATTTCCTGGGTCACATTTGGGATTTTTGGCATCGCACCCTATGGTTTCAATCCCATCCTGTATTTCTAGGATTGCACCCAATAAAAGAGATCGCACCCTATCTTTTCAGGATCACATCTCATTTGTAGACTTAGGAACTTAGCCATTTTGACCTATTTGCTTGTCGCAGACCTTGAATTACTTAGCTGATCAGGAGTCTACATCTTTGTTGTAGATAGAACACTAATTTTATCTTTGTATGTGTCAAAAAAAGGCATATTTTGAGGTAGTTTCTTTTAGAGGCACATATCCAGGTCGTGTGCTTGCCTTGTTTGGATTGTTATTAGCTGATGAGCATGCGACAGTAGTCCGTTGCAGATTATGATCTTTGATAGGTTTACCCAATATAGGGGTAAACCAAGGGTTGTTGACTGCTCTTGCCAAGAGATGGCACTTAAAGCACAAAACATTTCATCTCTTGACCAGGGAGATGACAGTGACTCCAAAGGATGTATGGCGCATACTGTGTGTTCTGATTATTGGTTATGAGGTTCTCTTTGAGGCAACATCTGCCATGGTGATTGGAGAAGCTCATCGTTATTTCCAGGATGACACCATTGATCGTAGATACCTTTCATGGGACTATATGGTCAATATTTATGATCGCTATTTGTACACCTAGTAGGTTTGATAGGTGGCATCCTGATGCCAGACAGAGGTTAGCATAGGTTCATGGTCAGATGGGTGGATATGATAGAGCAGATGGTCATCCACAGATATAGATTTGCATGGGGCAGTTACATCTTATCCCACATGTACGGAGAGCTGCATAGGATTGTATATCATTATACTCAGAGTATGACCATAGCTATATTGATTCTTTAGATCTGGGCCTGGGAGCACATCCCTGTTACATGACCGATAGTAGATAGACAATGAGCACTGAAGCAGGCCTATGCATATATGTGTATAGGTCTTATTCAGCATCCCTATCTGGGCAAGGCAGAGTACTGGCGATGGCTCTTTGATGATATGGATGAGGTCATCTGGCGACCATATTTAGATTTTAAGGAGTGGACCTCAGATGCTCGACAAATTTGTTTTTTATTTCAGAGTAGGTACCTCATTAGGAGGACCAGATATATAGTAGAGCAGTTTATTCATACCCAAGTTTTGAGATAGTATGGCTGACGGTAGGGTAGGACACAAGACATCACCATATACGCGCGGTTCTGTGATGAGGCACCATTGTGGGGTGCCTAGCTAATTTATGAGACCACCCATCAGGATATTTGGGACATGGTTGGAGTAGATTGGGATCTCCGCCTGGATGTTGCAGATGCAGGCCGCTCAGATGGCTATATAGTAGAGATGCTTTAGCATCCATTTCACCATTTCACAGTTTTAGAGGAGGTCATTCCTCGCATAGAGGAGCCTATAGATTATGATCTGGATGAGTGCTCGGCTAGAGGGAGAGGAGGATCTCAGAGAGACAGGGGCACCGGTAGGCATGGAGGGAGAGATGGAAGTTGAGATGGGAGACATCCTCCTCTAGATGAGGGGGATGATGGTGGAGATGACAGGGGTGGTGGTGCCGTGGGTGGCCATGCAAATGTTGCCAGTGGTAGTGGAGAGGGTCGACACACCTGATTTAGATTTGTTGCTCCCCAAATAGATCCAGGTCCATTACTTATAGGGGATCAACAAAGGCAATAGCAACAGAGGCAGCCAGGTAGATCACAAGATAAGCCTTCTAGACAGGATTTAGGCATGGGATCTGGTAGAGATGGAGATCCTCTGTCCCAGTGTGAGCAGGAGAGAGAGCATATTAGGGCATAGATCACAACTCTAGAGGGTAGGCTCACTGTAGCTGAGTCTAGGATTTCCATATCATATGCATTGCTTGTAGATAGGGATAGACAGTTAGAGTGCCTCAGGGCAGAGCAGGACAGGTAGGGCAACCTTCTCAGAGCAGAGAGAGATGCACAGGCTCGGATAGCCACCCATTAGGGACAGAGAGAAGCATACTACTTTTCTTTATACCATGTTGTCATTCCAGAGGGCCAGAGAGCTCTTTCATTTTTATAGGTAGCGCAGCAGTCTGAGGGGGCGATGCCTCCTCCTCCTCCATTTGTACCTCCTCCTCTAGTTCAAGGAGAGGGGGGAAGCCAGAGCTGATGCTGTATTTTTTTTACACGTGTATATTGTATATCTGGATCCTTCTGAGATCTTTCTTTTATTTCTGACACACACACACACATATCTGATTCTTTCTGATTCAATCGTCAAGCCCCCTGTAATCAAGAGGTAGAGGAATCTCGGAATGAAGGAGTCAAACCCTAACCCAAAGCAAAGGCAAGAGTTTATCAAAGGCATAGTTTGCAAAATAAATAAGAGGTGATGACCTAGGACAATCACCTCTCATATAAGAGGGTATCCATAGTAAAAAACATACATCTTTATAAGGAAATAATGTTATATGATAAACAAATGCCACTAAGCTAAGAAAAGTAAATCCTTAGATTGAGGAAGAAGGAAAATACCTTGCCCCCGAGGTGTCAAGGCGAGGGATATATCAAATTATATCAAGAGATGTTGTTTTAGAAAAGAGATATCATGCAAGAAGTGAAAAAGTAACCCTTGTGAGGGATAGCACACTATTCAGTTTCCAAGGTGATAGATTTATCAACCATGGAAACCCAATGTCAAAAAATGAAATATGTTATAATCAAAGACATAGATCCTTAATTCAAACCAAAATTTTCATGTATGATTGATATCACATAATAGATAGATACTGCTTAACCAAGGGAAAGTGGATCCCAGAAAGACATAAAAGAAGGGGATGGCATCCTTGCCCCCCAAGTCTGGGAACAAGGATGAAAGGGGACCTATTATATCACTCACAATACTATGCAAGACAACGAGCCCCCAAAGATTAGGCTAACAGTGTTTACATAAGATGGAGTTCCATAATAGGAACATAAATGTTATTTA
>MU224331.1:2988895-3029039 GCA_018584345.1 Thuja plicata | reverse complement strand
ATATAAATAATTTCACTATCAATGAGCTGCCTAATCTTATAATGTAAAGCTTTAAATTCATTAGAGTGATCATGAAATCTATAATAGAAACAAAAAGGAAGAATCTTCAAGTATAGACTACGTTTCTTTTTGCATTTAGGTCTAGTAATCATCTTAGCGCGAAGGATTTTAGGCAGAACAACCTCTTGGTCAAATTCCTTCATAGGGACATCATGTTTTGAAATGTTATTTGAGATGTTGGTAACATTGCTATGTTGTTGAGGATTAAATCCCAATCCATAAGAATTCTCATGCCCCCCATTCTGTAAGGGCGTTTGAATTTTATGTTTATGCTTAGCACATCTTTGAGTATGGAATTCTTGTTTAACTAGTAAATGATAACCAAGACCATAACAAAAATTCATATCAAAACGAGTCAATGGAACTTCAGTAGTCACTATGTCATCATTAGTATGGTTGATAGGTTCACAAGAAGGAAAAATAAAGGAATACATCCTAGTTAAGATGAGGTAGGAGCTTGATGCTCTATAGGATCATCACTAAGAAGGAGAGCATGAAGGGAATTCATATCATTTTTCGCTAATGCCCCATCACTAGAAGGAATCCCAATTAGAGGTAGAGAATATATAATGTTTTCTTTTTTCTCTAAAATGTCTACATAAGGAGAGTGTGATTTAGGAAAAGAATCATCATCATGTATGAATATGTCATCCATTAATAAATCACCCTCTTGTATCAAATCATCTTCACAAGAAGGGAGTAAATCAATGTCTTTATCCCAAAAAGTAGAATCATCCCCAATGGCTTCATGAGGAAGAGAGTAATCAACATCCAAATCCAAAGGTTCATCCCAAATAGGAGGATTATCCTCCCTATCAATAAAGCACATTGTAGGAGTGCTTAAAGCTTGATCCCTAAAGGGGGAAGATTTATATTCTAAAGTAGGCTCATAGAAAAGACATATATTAGGAGAAGAAGTAACATCTATCCCTAACTCACTTCTATGGTAAAGGTCAGAGTAAGTATGTGAAGTCTTTGTTGGACAGGTTTAGCATGTTAGATTGAAGACCATTGTGTGTTCCTATTTCTATGGGAACAAAGTTATCTATGGATGATTGTCCAAAATCTCCTAGTGAGGTGGGGACATGAGCAAAGTACCTTATGCGAGTTTAGTTGGCAGCCTTATGTATGCTATGGTCTGTACTAGAATAGACATTGCCCAAGCAGTGGGAGTCCTGAGTTGGTTTAAGGCTAAACCTGGATGGGTACATTGGGATGTAGTTAAGAGAGTGTTCAGATATTTGAAGGGTACATCAGAGTATTCCATATGCTATCATGGAAACTCTTCTAGAGCTCTGCATTCAATTTGTATTTTTGGATTTGTGGATTTAGATTGGGTAGGCAAAATTGACAGCAGAAGATCCACCAGTGCCTATGTGTTCACTATGTTTGGTGGTGCCATCAGTTGGATGAGTAAGAGACAACCTATGGTTTCTTTGTCCACAACAGAAGTAGAGTACATGGCAGCTACTCATGCTTGTAAGGAAGCCATTTGGCTTAAGAGACTATGTTCGGATGTTGGTGTTGATGCATGATAGATTACAATTTGTTGTGACAGTCAGAGTGCTATTTGTCTTGCGAAGAATCCAACTTTCCATGCCAGAACCAAGCACATTGATGTGCGGTTTCACTTTGTGAGAGATATGGTAGAGGATGGAAAGGTAAGTTTGGAGAAGGTAGATATAGTAAAGAATGTTGTGGATGCATTAACAAAACCTGTGGGCATAGAGAAGTTCAGATGGTGTTCGGAGTCGGTGGGCCTCTCGGCCTATAGCAATTAAATCATGTTATTTCCTTTGGCTCTTACAAGGTGTTCAACAAGTGGGAGAATGTTAGGAATAAGGTGTCTCAACCTTGTATATTTCCTTACATTTCATATTTTCCAAATGTCGGCACTTTAGACAATGTGTAAGGTAATCATGACTGAAACGGTTATGATAGATTCCTATGATGGTCATTAATATTTGTAAGAATAATTATGGAGGTTTTGATGACAGGTGAAGACATGCAAGACATGTGGCAACTAATCAGTTGAGTACTATACACTCTTCTACAATCGTGGGGTTCAGGGCATTAGCCGAAAAAAAAATTGGGTTCCTATTTTCTCAGAGAATGGTAAAACCCTAATATGGCTGCCTTTGGAAGTTGCCCTAAAAAGTGAAGCGCATGATATAAGAATTTTTTAGGGTTACAAATCTGAGAGAAGTTAGTGTATTGTTGGAACATTTTTATGTTGTCGAATTTGTCTTCAAGTGTTGATTATCTCCTGAAAGAACTTGCATTGCAAGTGTATCGTAAACAATATTAGTTTTGATTAATACATTGTGCAGGTTTTGGAGTGCCAGGGTTTTTTACCGAAAGGTTTTCCCCGGGGTAAATCATTGTGTCATTCTCATTTTTCTATGTATGCATGTTATTGTATTATCATTTTGTAATTGCTAAGGGTTAAATTTGAATTTGGATGATCCTCTTCTTGGGAGTTTAGCATAGGGAACTATTTTCCACACACTTAGTTTCCTTTCATCTCCATAGTCAATACCTTCCTCTTGTGCATACCCCTTGTATACTAGTTTTTCTTTTTTTCTTGTGAATTCTCCATTCTCATTCAGCTTATTTCTGAATATCCATTTAGTACCGATGACATTCTTGTCATCTGGTCTTGGTACAAGTGACAATGTCTTATTTTTCTCAATCTGCTCAATCTCATCATTCATAGAACTTATCCATTCTTCATTATCAAGTGCAGAGCATTGACACATTTTGGTTCAAACTCACAAATTAAACAACTTGTGTTTAGAGACTTACTTCTTGTTCTTGTACCAGCTTTCTTGTCTCCTATGATCTAGTTCTCTGGATGGTTCCTTCTTACATATCTAGGAAGAACTGGTTCAACTCTTTGTCTATCATCTTGATCATCATTTTGTCCTTCATTTTGTTCTTCATCACTTTGTACATTATTTTGATTGTTATCCTGACAATCGATATTTGTAGCCTGACCGTCGGTTACAACATTCTGTTGCTCTGGAATTAAGCATTGTTTCTCAGGGAGAGTTTTAGGTTCTTCATAGTATACAAACTTGTCATAGTCCTTTGGTTGTTTTGTGCTTTCCAGCTCATTTTTTTCTGCAAATTCATCTATCTTCACATTTGCACTTTCAACAATTTTGTTAGAAGCCTTAATAAGACATTTATAAGCCTTGCTCTTGGTGGAATACCCTATAAATATACCTTCATCGCTCTTGGTGTCAAGCTTTCTATTTATATCATCCTTTAAGATATAACATTGACTACCAAAGATTTTGAAGTAACTTACATTGGGTGTTTTACCATACCATAGCTCATAGGGTGTCTTCTTTGTGTCCTTCAATTATACTCTGTTTAATGTGTAGACAATAGTACTAACAGCTTCCCTCTAGAAGATTTGGGTGATGCCTTTCTCCATCATCAGTGCTCTAGCACAATCAACTATAGATCTATTCCTTCTCTCTGCAATCCCATTTTGTTGTGGTGTTCTTGGTGTAGGAACCTATCTTTTTATACCACGCTCATTGCAGAAGTTAGTGAATTCATCTGATATAAACTCTCCTCCTCTATTTGATCTCAAACATTTCAAATCCTTGCCACTTTGTTTCTCTACCATAGCCTTATACCATTTAAAAATCTTGAATGCTTCATATTTATCTTTTAGAAACATAACTGCCATCATTCTAGAGTAATCATCAACAAAGAGAATAAAATATCTATCTCCATAATAACTCTTTGTCCTCATTGGTCCACACAGATCAGTATGGACTAATTCTAGAATATCATCAGATGTATGGGTTTTACTTTTGAAACTAGACTTTTTCATATTACCTTTTTGACAATTCTTGCACATGATGTTGTCGGGCTTTGACATCGTCGCTAAGCCTCTTACATTTCTCCTTCTGCTTATTTTCATCATGTTGTCAAAATTCACATGACACAATCTTTTGTGCCACAACCATATGTCTTTATTTCTAGTCATTAAGCAAGTGGTTTTAGTATCATTCAGATAGAATAAGTTACCTTTTGTCTGTTCACTGGTACCAATCAATCTTCCTAATTCATTGAAGATCTTTGCCTTCTTATTCTCAAATGCTACTCTGTGACCTAAATCATTTAGTTGAGAAATAGTCAATAGATTATAATTCAATCCTTTTACCCAATGAGCATTTTCACATTTAATCAGGTTATTCAATATTATAGTTCATTTACCTTCAACTAGACAAGGTGTATCATTACCCATTCTTACTGTACCACCATTGTAATACTCAAAAGTGTTAAACTTTCTTTATCACCGGTCATGTGGTGAGTGCAACCACTATCTATAATCTAGATGTCATTCTTGCTAACCTTATATATGAGTGCAATTTCTATATACCTTTCATCTTCATCTAAATCATCTTTCACAACGACAAACACTATCTCAATGTCTTCATCAGGTTCAGTGTCAATATCCTCATCTTTGGAAGCAGCTAGGTAGCTAGCTTTCTTACATTTATCCTTGTAGTCTCAGGTATCTCTTCTTTCTAATTGTTGGTAACTTCTGTAATCTTTGTAATCACCTCTGTTAGATTTATTCTCAGAAGATCTGTCATTAACTCTGTCATCTTTTCTTCTGTTAGGACATCTTGCACCAAAGTGTCCAATCTCTTTACAATTAAAGCATACAAGTGGTAACTTGCCTTTGTATTTACCATTTCCTCTCTGCATTCTTCTAGCCATAAGTGCTTCTATTTCATCTAGATATTCTTCTTCACTTTCACTTTCACTATCTCTTCTAGATGTGTGTCTATGAATTGACTTGCTTATTCTCATAGAAGATTTAAATGTAGACTCTAAGTTTGGTAAGACACTATTATCAAAGTTATTCATCTCAAATGAAATCAGTCTACCAATTAAACTATCAAGAGTGACTATATTTTTTTCTACTGCTCTCATTTCTTGAATGGAAGAAACTCTAATAGCATATACAGGCAGTAAGGTTCTTAATATTTTACTTACCACTATCTCCTCTTTAAGTGTACCTCAAAATCCTCGTATAACATTGAATACTTCTTTGATTTTTGTGTTGTACTATGTGATGTTTTCTCCTTCTTTCATTATGAGATCATCAAACTTTCCTCTAAGGATTTCTACCTTGGCTCTGAGAACATTTGTATCACCTCTATGTACAAGCTTCAGTTTGTCCCACATCTTCTTTGCAGTTTTTCAATATTTGACATCTTCAAATTCAACATCAGAGAGTGAGGAAGAAAGCTCTATGACCATGTAGTTGTGCTCATGCTTCTCTCTCAATTGATCTACTGTTAATAATCTCATGGGAAATACATATTCTATATCTATGAATTGAGTAACATCATTACCAATTCCTGATAAGTGGAGTCTTATCCTGCTTTGCCATGAAGCAAAGTTATCTTTGTTCAACTTGGGCACATCTTTTATGTTCGTCTTGTGATCTTGAATTAGGTCTTGAAACCTTCCTTCTAAGCACACAAGCTTTGATACCAATTGTTAGTAATAACTGAGAGGGGGCGGGGGGGTGAATCAGTGGCCTCAAAAATCTATCCTTCAAACTTAACCACTAATCAATAGATCTCAGATTATTATGTCCCTACAAGATGCATGCCATGAAATACTAATAATAATTAACTGTCTGTCATTTTTCTCGGTCAATCTTTATTCTTTCTTAATTACCGATAAATAGTATAACTATTTACCAAAACTCAGTAAATAAGCAGAGTATACCGATCAATCCAGAGTTAGCTATGTAAGATGCAAGATAGTAAAGAAATGAATCATACACACATAACACATGAATTCTAATGTGGAAACCTTGTTAAGGGAAAAACCACTGGGACCGGTACCCCAAATTTTCACTCTTCTGAAGTGAGCCCTGTTAGGAGCCAACCCTATTAAAGGTTACAAATACACTGTTAAGTGTGACCTTGTTAGAGGATTTTATAGATAGAGGTTGTCACTTAGTATCGGGAATCTATTGCTACCATCATTGAATTAGCCTCCTTCTTAGACTATCAATAGGTATCAGGAAATTCCAATACTACTTTCATGAATCAACCTTTTTGGCACTCCTTAAGATGTACCTCAATATATAGAAGACTGTTAAGTCCTGCTTGGTTAAGAGATTTAATGCTTCAATGGTTAAACTAAAACACTATGACCTATTCATATTGCAACTTGAATTGCATATTTTCAGATCTATTTAATTACATTACCTCTCTAACCAATGTATCAATTCAATCCTTGTGTTCCACACTTTCTACTCTGTGATATTGTTCTCACTGTTTGTCGTCTGCAGAATTCCTTAGCTCTTCTTCAGCTTATTTAGTCAGTACTACATGAAGTTGTTCTTCATCAGTTTTTCTTCAGCATCCTCTTTCTACTCAATCCCCTTAATCCCATTCGTAAATGAATTAAGCTTTTCTCTTATATAGAAATAATATTCATTGTTTCTTGGTTCTTGATTCTTGGCGTGATAAACAATCCATCCAGTTAGATTTAAAGCATAACTCATAATTTGTCTTGTAGATATATTGTTGCCAACTGTACAAATCATCTTTAAATCAATCACTTATCTCTGGTCAAATAAAACAAAGTAGACAACTAGTTAAGTTTATATTTAGCTCTTCCAGCTAGATATTTTATCATATTTTGAACTCTCTATTCTGTCGGTCATCACTGCAGTTAGTTGTTGGTGACAATTGACTGATTCGTTGGTGAGACTCCAGTTAGCTTTGTGATCTCCGTCCGTCGGGCATCATTGGAATTTTACTCGTTGGGCATTCTATGGTTTTTCTTCATCTGGAAACACTCTGCTTCTGATCATTGGGTATCATTGTGACTGTTCTTCTTTTCTCTGTCCGTCAGGGTGCACTCCTTTGGTGTTGTTTGTCACTTAGTGAATACTTGACTTTTATGTATTGGTGAAAGCATAACTTTGGTTCCTTTGGTTCTCTAAAGTCTTTGGCATTATGTACATGACCATATAGATGATATCAAGTTGAAATCAATGAAAATACAATCCATTAACTGATTTAATGACTTGCATTATCTTTCAACTTAACATTATCAAACATTCAATCAGTTACATTTGCACCATTCTTTCTTGCATTGGATCAGGGATTTCTAGCTCCTCATCTTGAATGAACTTGTATACTGGGAACAAGTTATTCATAGGCATTCTAGACTGAACACCATAAACCAATTCAAAAGGAGACTTGCCTATTGCTTTCTTTGCAGTGATTCTATTTGCCCATAATGCAAGTTTCAACTTTGTATGCCACGCTCTCTTATTCTTTTCCAAAGTCTTTTTCAAAATTTGTAGAATATTCCTATTGCTTGATTTTGCTTGTCTATTTTCCTGTGGATAGTAAGGGGATGAATATGACATGATAATTCCCATATCAAAATAGAAATCAACAAATTTATTAGATCTAAAACACATGACATTATCCATTACTAGTTTTATAGGAACACCAAATCCAGTAATTACATTATTCATCATAAAATCAATCACCACTATGTTTGTAGCCTTTTTAGTTGGGATTGCCTCAACCCATTTGGTAAAATAATAAGTGACTAGAAATATCCAACTATTTCCTCCGCTTGATTTCTCAACAAACTCCCCAATGAAATCCATTCCCCACATTCCAAAAGGGGCCTCTGCTACTATGAGATTTAATAATAGGGAACCTAAAAATTTTATTTTTCTGGAAAATCTCTGAAAGGGTTCACACTTTCTAACAAAAGAATGAGCATCCTTGAATAAACAAGGCAAATAATAACCAGCCCTTAAAATCTTGTTAGATTTTGATTTTGCTTAGTAATGTCCTCCACACATTCCATCATGAATTTCTCTTAGAATCTTTTCAGACTGCCACTTATCTAGCCATAATAGTAATATCCCATCTCTATTCTTCCAGTATAAATCACCTTGCAATAAGACATATCTTTGAGCTTGATGCTCAAGCTCCTCTTCTGATTCTTAGTTAAATCCTCAGGGCAGCTAGCATTTTTAAGAAAAAACATGATATTAGCATACCAGGGCTGCATCTCAATACTTCTGACATCTTGTCCATAAGTATCAACATTATTGTCTTGGACGATATCAAAATTCTCTTTAGTCATTAACTTATCTAGTCCTAAGTCTCTAACCAATTTAGTTATGTGGATATTTATGTCACATTCCTAAATCTTGTTAATCCACTTACATCTCTTTCCAGTTACTTCACTTTGGACCAAAATATCGTTTACTACAGCATGTGGGACATATGCATTTATTTTGGCATAGACAAAGTAAGGTCTAAATGCCTTAACTTTTTTTACTAGGGAATAATCTTGTTTCTGTGTCAGTTGATAATTCAACTTAGCTACTTGCAATGACTTGCTAAAGAAAGCAACTGGGTCTTCAAATCTTTCCTCATCTTTCTACAACAAAATTGCAGCAATGGTATGAAAAGAATAAAATGTAAACAATGAGAATGGTTTGGTGTAATTATGAGATACTAAGACATGTGCTTCTTGGATGGCTAGTTTAATTTTTTCAAATGCTACTTGTGTCTCTTGATCCCATTCAAATTTTGCACCTTTCTTTAACAGTCTAACTATTGGCTTAACCAATTCAGCAAAGTTTGTAATTAACCTTCTTACAAAGTTGATTTATCCTAAAAATGACTGGACACCCTTTAGATTCTTAGGAGAAGGAACCTTTTGGATAGCTTGAACTCTTTCAGGGTCTATTCTTACCCCTTCTTTTGATACTATATGCCCCAAAAGTTTTCCTTCTTTGACAAAAAACTGGCATTTCTTTGGGTTTAATGAAGCTCCATATTCTAGAGCTTTAATAAATACCTTTTCTAAATGGTTACATTGATCTTTAGCTCTCTTTTAAAAGGTAGTCAAATCATCCTGATATACCACCATTAGAACATTTATTAGGTCTTTGAAAGCTACATCCATTTCCCTCTAAAAAGTTACACCAACATTCTTCAACCCAAATGGCATGCGAGCATACACATAAGTTCCCCAAGGAGTAGTAAATGTAGTCTTGAATTGTTCATACTCCTTAACTAGTACCTGGTTATAACCAGAGAACCCATCCATCATAGAAAGTAAATCACATCCAATGACATTTTGCAGCATAGCTTCCATATTGGGTAATCCATAATTATCTTTTAATGACACAACATTTAAGTTTCTAAAATCAACACACAACCTAATATCTCCATTCTTCTTTCTCACAGGAACTAGGTTTGACACCCATGATGTATGCCTTATAGGTTGAATAATACCTGCATCCCTTAACTTTATCAGCTCTATTTGCATCTTAGTAACCAATAATGGGTTAATAGGCCTATATTTTTTACTAAATGGTTTCACATCCTCCTTGAGTGGGATATCATGCTGGAACAAATCTTCCCTATAAGATTTTAAATCTTCATAAGACCATGCAAAAACATGTTTATATTTCTTTAGCAACCTTATCATATTTAATCTCAAATTCCTATTCAAACTTCTACCAATATATACCAATTGAGGATATGTCTCTGATCCAAGATTTATCTCTTCCAAATATTCTATTTTAGCATTGTATTTCTGAGTCATAATTATCATGTATACTAAACATGCCCTCCAATTCAACTATTCCCTTAGGAATATGATTAGATGCTAGTTGAACAATTTATAGATCAAAAATACTTTCCTTGCCATCTAAAACTGCTATTAAAGAGTCATAGTCAATTTTCTGGCCATCATATTGATCTATACATTGAATAAACCTAAGGATGCCATCATCATCCTCAAAGACTTGCCAGTTATGAACATTATTAGGCATAACTAGTCTATTTTTTATTTCTATCACAGATATGCCAGCAAGAGTAACATCATTATTCTTTAGAGAAACATTAGCAAGAAAGTTTGCCATTATTTTATTTGATCTTTCTACCCAAATAATGTTAAAAGCATCGAAGAACTCTAACATGTCCCAGACTGCATATTTATACAATTCTAGCCTGTCAACTTTAGCAACATACTATGATCTCATGTGATCTATGATCAACTGGGAATATCCATGAATGTTCAAACTTTTGATATCATGTTTAATGGAAATATCCATTCCCAATATCAATGTTTCATACTCAGCTATGTTATTAGTACATTTAAATGCTAGCAGGAAAGAGTATTTAAATGTAATACCTGACGGGGAAATGAATAACACACCGACTCCTAATCCTTCTTTAGAGCATCCAAAATCAAAGTACATCTACCACAGTCCATCTTGTTGTAGCAATAGTTCACCAATAATTGGATCTGTGTTTCTCATTTGTGGTTTAATCTCTTCAACAACAAAGTTATTCATATCAATATCTACACAGTAATTTAATTGGTCAGGCATAACCATCTCCACCATGCCTGGTGAAGGAGGTTCTCTATACAACTTGACCTCGGTGCCATTTACAGGTATTGTAGAAAATGATAAATCTAACTGTAGTCTTCCACCCACCGCTTCTGCCCATTGTCTTGACAGAAGCATACCATAATGGGGTTTTGTATCTACAACCACTATATCCATTCTGTAGATGGCTTTAGGGAAAACAAAAATCTTTACTTCAATGTCCTTTAATGTTCCTATCACTGGAACCTCTCTGTTATCCATTGCATAGAAACTTCCATCAGGAGTAGTGACTTGAAGGCCTAGTTCCTTCATGACATGATGTGACATTACACTGGTTGTAGCCCCAGAATCTATCATATAATTCTTAACTAACAAATTATTTATCATCAAAGTTACATAAAATGGATCAACTGATAATGGTTCTTGGGTAATAACATTACCAATGCAAATATTAGAGATTTATTTACCCTTTTCTAATCCTTGTACTTGTTTATCTTTTTCCTTGACTGATGTGACTTCCCTTTTATCATTATTTAATGTCAAGGACCCTTCTTGTTGATTTTTCATAGGAGTATCATCTATCCCTTTTAATAGTGCAAGTGCATCTTCTTTATGCTCTTTTATTTTCAACATCTCCATGAGTGAGATTGAAACTTTCATTTGGGTAAGAGCATGCTTCATGTCAAACATAGGTAATTCAGAAGAGAAATCACCTATCTTTCTACTTTTTGGCTTTACCAGTAACCATTGGTTCTTCTTTCTCCTTCTGGTTAGAAGAAGATTCTGCTTGTTCAGCAGGTTTATTTCCTTTGTTATCCTTGTGATGGGATTCTGCAGCATCATATGTGATTCCCTCTTTAACAAAAATAGAGGTAGGTTTTCCTTGATTAGGTTCAACTGTTCTGTTTCTTAGGTTATATGCAATCCTTTCCTGATTAATTGTTTCTATGGTCAAGGATCTCTTTTCCTCATCAGTAGGTAGTCTGAAATGGGGGTGCTTCTTCTCATCACCTACTGCATTGATAGTTCTCTGAGATATCAGACTAGACTTATTATTAGAGTCATAAATTTTTTGGGATTGGTGCTCTAATTATTTGTCCTATTTGAGGCTT
Source organism: Thuja plicata (assembly GCA_018584345.1). Lineage (NCBI taxonomy): Eukaryota > Viridiplantae > Streptophyta > Pinopsida > Cupressales > Cupressaceae > Thuja > Thuja plicata. Next base: position 3,017,432 of record MU224331.1, on the reverse strand, counting down.
ACATCTTCAAGAGGTTTACCTTCTTTTGAAAACCAGGGATAAGGTTTTTTAATAGTAAACATGTTCACAATAGGACCTTCTCGTTCAGGACATAACTACTCATCTTCCTCACCCATTTGGTCAGCTAGGGCTTGAGCTACTATACATTGATAAGGGGAATGAGGCATGTTGCAATCATCACACCAAGGAGTGTCTTCTACATAATTCATTCTATTTATTTTTAATGGATCAGGGGTTTTGTTGGACTTTTGGTTCTCTTGGTTCTCAAGGATTGTCTTACCATATTTATAGTTTGTTTTGTATGGGTGATCCCTTAAGTCAGGTTGTTTATCAAACCTTTGGTTTTGATATTTGTTATCATGATAACCCCTATCATTTTAATCCATTTTGGCAGTGAGATCCTTCACTGCACTCATTAATTTGTTCACTGTGTCATCTTCCTTGGCAAGTTTACTCACTTGAGCCTTTTCTTTCCAAAGTTTTCCATCTTCTCTTTTTCTCAATTTCCCTGAGGCTTGCCTATTACTTTCAGTGTCTATTGATATTTTATAGGCATCCCTCATAGTTCTTGGGTTCTTATCGCTAAGAAGATAGGACATCTCATCAACTGCATTAATGTAAGTGGCCAAACATACCTCCTCATCTAGTCTTAGCACTTGGAAAAGTTTGTACATAGCCTTTTGGAACCTACTATTAAAATCTGACATGCTTTCATTTGGAAATTTCTTGATATTATTGAACTCATTCAACATATAACTGGAATTTACATGTTCTCTATATTTTTCCCTAAAAGATTTTACAAATTCATCCCAAGATGCTATGCTATTATTTGGCAAATTTCTGAACCAATCCCTAGTATCTTCAATTAAAGATTGAATAAAAAGCTTCATGATAACATCCTCATTTTCTATTTCAAAATCAGTTATCTTGTCAGTAAAAGCTTTCAAATGTTCTTCACAGGTAACAACATTATTTCCTGTAAACTTAGGGATCTTGTCTCTTACCTCATTTGGAATGATATTAGGATGGCGAGGAATTCCATCAAAGAAAAGAGCTCTATATCTGTCCAGATGAACAGGTCTTCTTTGGAAGTTTCGCAAAGCATTGTTTCCGATTGGTCCAGCTACACCACCTTGATTTTGGGTTTGCTGAAAGCCTCCTTGTTTTAGACCTGAGCTTTGAGTGCCTAAACCAGGAGAAAATTGTTGAGCAACTAGGCCAACTCCACCTTGTGAGTTTTTTTGTTGTGTTCTAGTGTTAACAAACATAGAACTACTTGCAGTAGTATTAGTATTGGCATGCAAGAATGCTATTCTCATTTTCATGTCAATAGAAGCAGCCTCTAATTCTAATTTTTCTAGCTGTCTGGCTAGATCTTCCGTGACTTTTCTTGCCTATTCAATTTCTATGTCATCTTGAGACATTCCTGTAGTGGTAACTTTATTTTTCTTAGGCTCATGTATGCTTATACTAGTGGCTTTTTGCTTACCTTTGTCAATTATACATTTATTTCTTATACTAAGCTTTGCATTTTGCTCAACCTCATGAGGGTGCAGTTGCCTAATAACAGGTTCTTCTTTTTCAAACTCTTCCTTAATTTGATTGGTGTAGGATTTCTTATGGAGTGATTGATAACCTATAGGATTTATTATGTCATATGGTGCGACAATATTTGGACTTGACCACATATCATAGCCTTATTTTCTAAAATTTGAAATCTCATGCTCTCTAACCAACTTTTATAAGATTTGATCATGATCCAATTAACCTACATGCAAAAGAACTCAAGCTAAGAATTTTATAATATGTATTCAAGCACATATCATAGGTTATTAAGAGTATGAGGGATTGACATTGATTATCAATAGCAAGGACAAACATAATGAATGTTTCATAATGGATGCATTAGTTTCAATCTTAATTATATTAGATCCATATCTACTTTTTTTTTGTATTTTCTAGCTCTATACAAATCTTAAGGGTCCTAACCCCCTTTGAGGAATCCAATTATCTATGTCCATCCTACAACATGCATACTATGTTTGTTAGCATAAATTTTTCTCTTTCCCTTTTAACCGTGCATCAAAAACAATGAAATTAAAAGTTACCTTTACAGAAAAATTCTCCATAGATCTCGCCACCGACAAGCATTTGATCCTTCAAAACCAACCCTAAATAGAAATCTCCTCGTATTCTTCCATCTTGACCAATTTCTCTACTAAATGCATCGAATTCAATGAAAAAATATTCAAGTCCAAGATCTGGCGCGACTACAGAGGAGGGTAAAAACTAAAAATTCTAATTATAGCAAAAAATATCATCACCGGTAACTCTAAATAGTGTAGTTAGTGTTGTAAAATTAACATGAATAATAAAAGGTCAAAGAATATTTGCCATTTCTCGAGGACCACAAAACACTATTTAACCTAAGTAGGTAATTTTTTTGATATTATTTTTTTCAATTTTCTTTCATGGCCGTATAAGTGTGAGGTGAATTTGTTTTTAGAGGGAGTCCAAATCTTTAGAGGTAACTTTGGATGAGGAGCTAAGAAGATTCATATCAAACTCAGATGGAGTCTGGTAGCTCATCTTAAGCAATCTTGGATGATTAACATATTATTTTCTTCTCAATGATTTCTTCTCTATGAGAGAAGTTTGAGGTGAAATCCCTTGTTTTCACCCTCTGTGTTGAGGCATGATGGATGTCATGTGTGTGACTCCATATTTTTAATGAGCCTTCCCCCTGTGTACGTCATGAGGAAGTGATGACTTCCAAATGATTATCGCTTGTATTTGTAAGAGTTATTGAAAGGTGACGATCTTACAATAACTTAACCTTCTATTGTGATAGACATCTTGTGATGGCTAAAACATATCATAATAGATAGAACTTGTGGATAGAATCACTGATTGAGGAAATCCACTTTAAAGCCTATGAGCTTGTGGATAGAATCTCTGATGGAGGCAATCCACATGAGAGCTTATGGATAGAATTGTCGATTGAGGCAATCCACTTGGGAACTTGTGGATAGAATCATCGATTGAGGCAATCCGCATTAAAGCTCATGAGTTTGTGGATAGAATCATTGATGGAGGCATTCCACACGAGAGCTTATGGATAGAATCCTTAATTGAGGCAATCCACCTGGGAACTTGTGGATAGAATCACCGATGGATGCAATCCACTCTAAAGCTCATGAGTTTGTGGATAGAATCACCGATGGAGGCAATCCAAATGAGAGCTTGTGGATAGAATCGCTAATCGAGGAAATCCACATGAGAGCTTATGGATAGAATCTTCAATGGATGCAATCCACTTGAGAGCTTGTGGATAGAATCATCGATGGAGGCAATCCACCTCAGAGCTTGTGGATAGAATCGTCAATGGAGGCAATCCACCTAAGAGCTTGTGGATATAATCGTCGATGGAGGCAATCCACATCTTGAGACTATGTTTCTATTGATTACATCATGAGGATGATGCTTTTATTGCTTACATCATATAATTAATGTTATCAAGTGTCATATAAGTATTGACATTGGATTGATTTATCCTCCCTAGCTAAGAGGGAGTATTGATGTTTTGTATAGCTATTGTGAGGGTCATAAGTGTTGACACAGGAGACCACTACACATTCTGTTTGATCATCCTCCCTAGTTAAGAGGGAGTGTTAATGTTTGTAGCTTCAGTCATATGATCATTAGAATACATATAATACATGTTGATTAATAATAATATAATATATATGTTATATTATTATTAATCATATGGAATTTAATATTCAATATTAAATTATTATATTATTCTTAATTAATAATTGATTGATGAAACATTATAATATTGATTAAATTATAATTAATGGGAAGAGGCATGTCCTTTCTTATAAATAATAATGAATAGACATGTCCCGTGAAGGGACATGTCTCTCATAGCCTCATTCCCAATATAAATGAAAGAGAGATTGTTGCATTTGGAAAACATATATAACATAGAGTGATATTACATTTGCAACTATCCTAAAAACTTAATAGTTTCCCATAACAAACTTTCATAATCATAATAATAAACATTACACACTACATCTTCAAAGAGAATGCTCTTTATTATACCTTGTTTGTGTCTTACAACCTAAAATTTACTTCTTACACCTAATTTGAATAAATTTGCATGGAAGCACAAGGGTTTATTCTGCAAGCCTTCTACTAAATGAAAATAATAATAAGAAATTAATTTACTGTCATTTTACTTGGAACTTTCTGTCTTAAGGCTTCAAAATCACCAAATAAATCCATGCTTAGGCCTTTAGCTTCATTTAAACTTTTAGCCTTAAGTTCATTTCTTCTTGTTTCTACCAAGATTTCTTCCCTTTTCACGCCTCTTTGTGGCTTGAGAAATTTCTAATTCTTTCTCTTGTTTTTTCCTTCTCAGAGCTAAGACTTCCTCTCTCAATTTTTCAGAATCATAGGATGTTGTCTCAGTAGTTGATGTTTCCCCTGGTTGGTCAAGATTTTCTTCTGCAAGGAAGAATCCTGCATCTGTCATTTCTCCTTCATTAAAAGGGTCAAAAACTACATCATCCTTATAATGACTCACTGGCTTTTCTTGTTCTGAACTTTCAGATGAGGATGACCTTGTCTCAAGGATAGGGGTCCTCATTCTACCTTTTGAGTTTCTTGGGGAATCCTGACTTGATTCACCCTTCTTAGACCATTGTTTCTTTCCATGGGTAGGGAGCTCTTCTCCAATATACTTTTCAGGATTATCTCTAAAAGAGGACCTAGTATTTCTTTGCCTACTCATTTTAAAAAATAGGCAAGACTATTTAAATTTTTACTATGCAAATTGGTATGCTCAGAGTTAGAGTCGCCACCCACAACTTGTGTGGGAATAATAAGTTGAAATTTTGAAAAAGGACCAATAAAAGAATTAATCACCTCTTGACTTTTAGAATTAAATTATTGCTGAAACCCACTTCCAAACTTAGTACTGGATCAAAAGTAATTGAAAGGATGTTGTACTAGAAAATCTAGGACAGACTAAATTATGTTTTCTCAAACTCTCCCCAGTAGAATCACCAATTTGTTAGTTCTTTTTCATGTAGAATCACTATATATCTTATCAAGCTTGACTCTCAAATTCCCAATTCTTGATTCATTCAGGGAAAAGGCTAATTAACAAGGATATGATCCTTCTACACTTTGAGCTCCACAAACTCAGGAACTCAGGCGGGTGTACCTTCAATAAGTTACTATTTTTTAGTAAGCTTTTCGTGGTGGATATGGGGTTACACTGATTGGACTCTTACTTTTTGTTGTATTAATAAAACCTCTTATAGAAAACCATAATCAATTTAAGACAGATTAATAAGCAATACTATGAACTTAACAATGGCAAATAACATTGATATAAGGATTCTCATCCTTCTTCTTCTTAGAGTTATTTTGACTCAAGAAGGCTAACCTAGGTGATTCTCTCTCTAAGGAATCAACGAGTCAAATTGTATCCTTAAATACAATTAATTAAGCATGAATATTCTTTTAGACATAAAAACAAATGATTTGTTTGTTTTAATGTTGATGATGAATAACTATTTGTCAAACCTTAGACCAATGCCTTAATCCTGGGAAAAGAGTCAAAAGAAATATAAATCCACAACAAACTAATCAATTAAAATACATAAGAATTTTAGGTAGAGTGCCTTACAAGTTACCTCTTCACTCCTATACCCCTGTATCAAATCCTTACAAATATGTTCAACCCTTTGGGATCACTCACAAGAATTACTCTCCTTGAAAGAAACTTATAAACAACAACATAATTACCTTATAACTAGTATGTTTAAAATGCCTTACAAACTAAACATACAAGAGCATCAACATAAATTTAAAGAGACAACAAAGATGTAGAATAGGAAACTCCTTTGTATTTTATTAATATGATACTTCTTCAGTACATTCAAAGACTAAAAGCTTAAAAACTCAGACAAAAGAGAAGTCTGCCTTCAGTCTTATATTTCACCATACTTACAAAAATGTTACATCTTGCTATATATAGTGTCTTAGCCATCTTGGAATCCTTAAAGACTAAGGATGCAACAAGCTTCGGATGGCTTAGACCTAACCCTAAAAGATACTATAAGACAAAATACAATAATACCTTAAGCGGTGGAAAGACAAAGTAGGAAGACAATCAGATTTGATCTTCAAATATTTTATAGCTAGCACCTTTGTCTATTGATATTCCGGATAGCCTCAAATAGTTATTGCTAGATCTAATGACTGCCAATATAGGCTAACTTACACTAGTCTTTCTGATGACTAACTTCCCTGTGCTCAGAGATCAGGTACCAGGTGTCTTTTCACTCCTTGTCCAGTATGTCCAAGTCATCTGTTGCAGGCTTCTTTTTCTTGGGCTTGGTGAGAACATCCCATGTTACAACTTTTTCCTTTGTAGGCCAATTAAAGTTCTAAATTCCTTGCAATTGTTCCTTTTGCCTTTCCCACCTGGCATTTGTAATGCTCTTGACATTTGTAAAAAACTTATTAAAGTTTGTTTCTTCTTTAACTACCCCATCTAAGGTTTTATTGAACCTTTCCATATCTAATCTACCACTGTCTAAAATAAATGCCTCTTTATTAGGTAGTAATGTATCAAATTCATTTCTCCACACTTCCACAGCTTTAATCTCATCATTATCTCCCTTTATTGGAGGAATAAATTTATTGTTATTTGAGCCAAACATGTTGACCCTGGCCTCAATCTGATTTTCCTTTCCTTTAAAGAAATACAAGGTGATGCAGGAGCATCTTGGGTCATTGGTAATCCTGCACAACCAAAAATATGTTTGCTCGGGTTCTACTGCTTGGGCATGCTTGTCTTTGTCACTTGAGTTCTATTGCTTAGTCATGCTTTACCGATGGTTTTCAGTGATGTCCTTACCGATGGCTTTTCTGATGCTCGGGTATTCTCTTACCGACGATTGCTGATTTTTGGTCATGCTTTTCCCAAGATGCTTATTTTGGAAGTTGGATATTTGGCCGACTTATTTAGTTATTTATGATGACTTAATTGATTTGGGATCTCTCATTGGTATCTATGTGGACCTAAATCTGGGTCTCACTTGTGGATTTAAGCACCAACTTCTTTGGTGGACTCTTGTATATATTCTTTTATATGTTCTTAGTTTAGGTATGATTCTTAGATTAATCAAGAAAATGTTTAGATATTGAGATCGAAGGTCTATGATCTCTGTTGTATGAAGATCTCATTCTAATTAATTGAATATATGACCAAAAATGGGAAGACCTTACAGCCTGGCATGTAATGATTTTGATCAAGTTAATATAAAGGAACTTCTGTGTTTTCTTCTCTCACTGTGTTGTTTGGATTCTACATTGGTTCTGCAAGCTGGCTTGGTAGTTGGGTGAACCTTAGGCCCCATTCCCTAAGTCTCCTTGCATCAGGTGGTATCAGAGCATTGGTGAGATCTAAGTTCCTTCTTGTAAAACCTAACCCTAGTTGGTATTGTTGTGGGGTAGCAGATAGCAATCTAAACTACAATTGCCGAGGGATTCAAGATGGTTCGTGGGAGAGGAAATCCAGATCTAGGTCTAGCTGATATGCTTAGACAGATGGATGGTAGATTGGAAGTTGTTGAGATAGCCCAACACAGAGGAAGACATCTTGATGATGTTAGTGATGATAAAATTGAAGAGGTTCAAGGTAAAGCTGCACCTACACCTGTGATGAATCATGAAGAAGAGCGATTCTTGAGATATTTGACAAGTTCTAAATCCACACCTCAGTTCAATCCTCCTGAGTATAGTGGAAAATTAGATTCTAATGAATTGATTGACTAGATAATAAAGATGGAAAAGTACTTTGAATATGAGAATGTAGTAGAGGATAAGAAGGTGAAGATTGCAAGAACAAAATTGAAAGGTCATGCATCCCTATGTTGGGAACATTTGCAATTGGATCGAAGGGAGAAAGGTAAAGACAAAATCAAGGTATGGGACAAGATGGTAAACAAATTGAAAGGCAAGTTTCTACCTTATGATTATCAGATTAACCTGATTAGGAGAATGCAAAGCTTGAAGCAGAAGGATAAATCTGAGAAAGACTACACTGAGGAATTTTACAGACTGGACATCAGATCTGGACATGTTGAAGATGAGGTGGAAAGAACAACAAGATACCTGAATGGTTTGAGCAGTTATATACAAGGTGAAATCAGTTTGGTCAAGATGGAAAGCATTGAGGAGGCATACCAGTTTTCCCTAAAAGCCAAGGAAAAGTTGAACATAAGATATGAACAAAGACAAAGAGGAAGAGGTGGTGGATTCCCTAGAGAAAGAGGTAGATCTCATGGTGAAAATAGTAGATCTGAACCAGACAAGTCAGTTTCAGACACATCTCAAGATAAAGGAAAGACTGAATGGAAAGGTGGAAATTCATACCAAGGAAGAGGTAATTACTCCAGAGGTGGATATAGTAGAAAATGATTCCAAGTAACTTGTAAAAATTGTGGTGAAGAAGGACATAAATCCTTTGAATGTACACATGCAAGCAAGAAAGGTGGTAGCATTAGCATAAATGCATTGGTGCAAGAAGACTCACCAAATGAAGTTGAAAAGGAAGGAAATTTCATGATCCAAAGAATACTATGGATTGAGAAGGATAAGCAAGATCCGATCAAGAAAATTTTGTTCAAGACCATATGTAGAGTTGCAGACAAAGTTTGGAAAGTGATTATTGATGGTGGAAGCTCAGAGAATCTGGAATTTGAGGAAATGGTTACAAATTTGTAGTTGGAGAGGATTAAACATCCAAATCCATATTAGATCTCATGGATCAAGGATGATCATACATTAATGGTGAGTGAACAATGTAATGTGAATCTGAAAATTGGAAAATACTATGATAAGGTGCTGTGTGATATTATGCCTATGGATTGTTGTCATTTTTTGTTACAAGAAAATATTGTTACCTTTGGTTGAAGAATCTATTGATGAGATATGTACATCTGTGAAAGTTTGTCTGATAGAAGGTAGACAGTTTGTTAAATATTTGAAAAGAAATGATATATGTTATGCTTTGATTCCTAACAAACCAAGTAAGAATACAGAATATGATATTCTTGTAGAAGTTGGAAAGTTACTCATTGAGTACAAAGAGATAATTTTAGATAATATACCTAATGGTTTGCCACCAATGAGAGATATTAGTCAATGTATGGATCTAATTCCTGGAGCTAGTTTACTGAACAAAGAACCACATAGGTTAACACCTACCAAAAATCAAGAGCTAACCGACAAGTTCATGAATTGTTGAACAAAGGCTTGATTCAAAAAATTTTGAGTCCATATGTAGTACTTGCTATGTTGGCACTTAAGAAGAATGGAGAATGTGTACTGATTCTAGAGTAATCAACAAAAATACAGTGAAGTATAGGTTTCCTATATCAATAATGGATGAAATAATGGATTGTTTGAGTGGAGAAAGGTATTTTACCAAAATTGATTTGAAAATTGGATATCATCAGATCAGAATCAGAGAAGGTGATGAATGGAAAACTACTTTCAAGAAAAAGGAATCTTTTTATGAGTGGTTGGTTATGCCTTTTGGTTTAACTAATGCACGCAATACATTTATGAGGTTAATGAATGAAGTTTTGAAGAAATTCTTGAATAAGTGTGTGATTGTGTACTTGGATGATATTCTGATATTCTGTAAAACTAGAGAAGAGCATTTGATACATATAAGGAAAGTGTTGCAAAGATTGAAAGAGGAAAAGTTGTTGATAAATTTGAAAAAGTGTTCATTCATGAAAGAAGATCTTGTGTATTTGGGATTTGTGATTTCAGTTGATGGTTTGAAGATGGATCTAGAGAAATTTGAAGCTATACCGAGTTGGCCTACACCTGAAAATGTCACTGAGGTAAGATCATTTCATGGATTGGCAAGTTTTTACAAGAAGTTTATCAAAAAATTTAGTTCTATTTGTAATGCTATGACTGAGAAAATGAGAGGAGACAAAAGATAATTCAAATGGACACATGGAGATGATAAGAGTTCTGAGACTTTAAAGCTAAAGGTTGCTGAATTACGTGTGTTAGCATTACCTAATTTCAATAAGGTATTTCAAGTTGAATGTGATGCAAGTGGAAGTGCAATTGGAGCTGCATTGACTCAAGAAGGTAAACTTGTTGTTTTCTTTAGTGAAAAGTTGAATGATGCAAAAAGGAAATATTTTTTCTATGATCAAGAGTTATATGCTATTGTGCAAGCTATGAAAAATTGGAGACATTATTTTATGCCAAATGAATTCGTGTTTTATACTGATCATAAGGCTTTACAATATTTGGGTAGTTAGAATAAGTTGAATCAGAGACATATGAAATGGGAAGAGTATTTGCAAAGTTTTACATTTGTGATTAAGCATAAGATTGGAGTTTCTAATAGAGTTGTTGATGCATTGAGTAGAAGAAGATCTTTGTTGACTAAAATGAGAATTAAAGTTCTTGGTTTTGATGACATGAAGAAATTGTATGAAAGTGATCCCGATTTTTTAGAGTAGTGGAGAGTGTGCAGAGGACCAAATTCAAATCAATCAAGTAATTATGAAGACTATTTCATTCAGGAAGATATGTTGTTCAAAGGTGTTCAATTGTGTATACCGAGAGGATCAATGAGAACTAATTTGATTAAGGAGAAACATAGTAGTAGATTTGTTGGACACTTTGGTATTGATGAAACATTGAGTTAGCTAAAGGAGAGGTATTTTTGGCCTCAGTTCTATAAGGATGTTCATAAATTTGTAAGAAGCTATGGAGTTTGTCAAGTTGCAAAAGGAGTAAGTTAGAATACTAGTTTGTATACAACAATTACTGTTCCTAAGAAACCTTGGAGTGATATCAACATGGATTTTGTTCTTGGCTTACCTAGGAAAGAAAGAGGTAATGATTCTATATTTTTTGTCGTGGATAGATTTTCTAAGATGACACATTTCATACCATGTAAGAAAACATCAGATGTAGTACACATAGTAGATCTTTTCTTTAAGGAAATTTTCAGATTACATGGATTACCAAAGAGTATCATCTCTGACCGAGACAGTAAGTTTGTTAGCTATTTTTGGAGAACACTTTGGAAGAAGTTGAATACTAATTTGAATTTTAGTTCTACATTTCATCCACAAACTGATGGACAAACAGAGGTTGTAAACCAAAGTTTGGGTAACTTGTTGAGATGCTTAGTTGGAGACACACTAGGCAATTGGGATTTAATGTTGGCACAAGCAGAATTTGCATACAACAATTCAGTAAATAGAAGTATGGGAAAGAAACCTTTTGATATTGTTCATGGCACACAACCAAGAGGTATAACAGATTTGAGAGATATTGTTGGAGAAGAGAAAAGAAGTGCAGAAGCAGAAGAATTTGTAGAATTTATGAAGAAATTGCATGAATATGTGAAAAAGAAGTTGGAGAAAAGTAATTAGGAATACAAAGACAGTGCAGACAGATCCAGAAGACATAAAACATTTGAAGTTGGTGATGCAGTTATGGTTCATCTAAAGAAAGGAAGAATTCCTATTGGAACATATGGTAAAATAAAGATGAAGAAATTTGGTCCTTGCAAAATATTGAGAAGATTTGATAGTGGAAATGCTTATGATGTTGAATTACCTAATGAAATGGATATATCACCTATATTCAATATTTTAGACTTGTATGAATATAATGAACCTGATGAAGAAATAACAGTACTAAGTTATTATCCCAAGAAACAGATATAGAAATTTGAAAAGATTCTGAAACAAAGAATTGGCAGAAGTACAAGAGAAAAGGAATACATGGAATATCTGGTAAAGTGGAAGAATAGACTGATTGAGGACTCATCTTGGATTTATCAATCTAGGTTGGATTCATTCCAGGTTGGACCTGACACATGATTCAAAGAATCATTTCTTGTAACCCCAGGTGTCTAATGCAGGAGCATCTTGGGTCATTGACAATCCTACACAACCAAAAATATGTTTGCTTTAGTTCTTTAGTTTGGTTCTCTGTCGGTCGGGTTCTGTTGCTTGGGCATGCTTGTCTCTATTGCTTGGGTTCTTTTTCTTGGTCATGCTTTATCGACAGTTTTTGGTGATGTCCTTACCGATGGTTTTTTTGATGCTCGGGTATGCTCTTACCAAGGGTTGCTAATTTTTGGTCATGCTTTTCCTGAGATGCCTATTTTGGAAGTTGGATCTTTAGCTGACTTCTTCAATTATTTTTGATGGCTTAATTGATTTGGGATCTCTCACTGGGATTTGTGTGGACCTAAATTTGGGTCTCACTTATGGATTTGAGCACCGACTTCTTTGGTGGACTCTTGTATATATTCTTTTATATGTTCTTAGTTTAGGTATGTTTCTTAGAGAAAGAAAGGAAATGCTTAGATATTGAGATCGAAAGTCTGTGATATCTGTTATATGAAGATATCATTGTAATTCATTGAATATATGGCCAAAACTAGGAAGGCTTTACAGCCTGACATGTAATGATTTCAATCAAGTTAATATAAAGGAACTTTTGTGTTTTCTTCTCTCACTATGTTTTTTGGCTTCCGCATTGGTTTTCCAAGCTGGCTTGGTAGTTGGGTGAGCCTCAAGCCCCTTCTCCTAGCCTCTCCTTGAATCACAAGGTCACCCCATTCTACTCAATTTCTTCACCAACTTGTGTTACAATTTCAGGGAGATCTTCCCTAAGTGGTTGTAGGGATGCTAACCTTTCAAATAAACTAGTCCTTACTGACTAGGTCCCAAAATAAGGGTTCAAAGTTGAAACATAATTAGTTACTTCTATTTCTAGACCATGCAAATTGTTGTAAGCATTGTGTACTAGATCAACCTTTTCTTTTAGGATATTGATTATGTGTTGTAAGATATTCAAAAAGGCTTCCAAAGCCACTTTATTTTGATCGTTGTCCTTCTTCTCCATTTCCTTTGGAATATCCCATGCATCCTCTGTTTGTAATAGTGCATCCACAACTTACTTAGGTGGAGTAGGAACAACCTTGGGGATTTCTTGTAGTTTCTGATTCAACTCTGCCACCAACTTCTCTAATGCATTGATCTTTATCAAGCACAGTTCTCTGTCTTTTACTACAACACTTGCCTCATCAAAGAGCTTCTGATATCTTTTTGACATTTGTTTAGCTTTAGCTTCATTTAGATGAGAAAATTTTTTAAGGGTTTGTGATATCTCCAAATCACCTATTGTATGGATGGACCATATGATTTTATCCCCATCCATCTTTTCTTGTACATTGATAAGTGATGGATTCTAAGTCTTGGGAGCCAGAGCCCACATGCCTAAAGTTTGGGATTGTGCATTGTATCCACATCCCCTGATCATTTCTCCCACCTGTGTCTCTAAAGACAATTTTATGTCAAGTTTCCTCCTTATCTGGTCAATGATGAAAGATGAGGCTAGATCCCATCCCTCTACAAGTAACATCCCACTAGACTTAACCAACTATCTAGCTTCCTCTGGTGTCATATTTTCTGACTCAGGATCATAAGCATATAATGCCTATAAGGCTTCACTTGGCACTGATTCTCCTCCTACCAATTCCAACTATGACCCCACTTGTTTTTGTTTTGTCCAGATCAATAAGTCCTTGAACAATTTGGTCTTTATAAAATTTTCATCACTCAAGAATTGCTCTTGTTGAAGCTCTCTTTCATCTTGACACAGTAAAAGAGGTATTTCCACTTCCTCTTCTACATCTTCTCTTTTCTTCTTACCTTCCCTTATTATTTTCCTGAGCTGATGATCATAATCTCTATTACCAGTGAATAAAGCACTCAATTTATCTTTTTTCTTCTTCTATGTCTTAACATCATAAGGCTCCCCTGTTTCTACTTTATGTTTCTTCTTGGGAGGTTCACCGGTCACCTCTACCTCATGTTCTTGAGCCAAATCCATTATATCCTCCTCTGTTTGAGGCGGTTGATCCATTGGTGGAGGGCTAAGTACTGAATAGATTCTATCACTATACTCTGAGGAAGAGTGTTTGTTAGGACCTATGTCTTTATCTTCTATCTACTCCTCTAGCTGGTTATACAATGTTCCATAAGATTATATTATCTTAACCATTCTTTGCAAATATGGAACATCTGGGAAGTAACCCTCAAATGGGATCCCTTTCTTCTTAATTTGTTGTTCCAGATCCATTAGCTCCTAGAACCTATCAGCTCTTCTTACAACTTCATCATCCTCTAGGACGTTCCTAATAAGGTCCTCCTCTACACAATGCTCATGCACTTTAGTATTTGGAATGGTTGGTGTCAATAGTTTCTTTGCACTAAATATGAAACCCTCTGTATCAACATACATGTATAAAGCTACATTCATTTTGAATTGACTCAACCATCTATTAACTGATTCCAATGCCCTTTTACCAATTGTGAAGCCATAAACTTTAAATTTCAGAGGTGTGAAGGTACCTTTTCTATGTGGAGCCAAATGCTTCTTATCAGTCAACATCAACTACCATATGAATTACATAACAATAATCCTGGGTGGCACATGATATGGAATAATATGTGGTGGCTGGGTGCAACCATAAACTCTCATCAAAGTAAAATTCTTATTGTAGTAGAAATCTCCACAGTTGTGGTCTCTAGTCCACTTGTCCACAAACTGACAGGTTCTGTGAAGTTGCAATACCTTAATTGGTAATCTTTTCATATTGACTACTAAAAAACTTTTAATGGGATATATCATCCAATTTTGAAAGGCAAGCAATTCATTTTCCCTAGATGTATAATTCTAGACCCTCAACCAAAGTTGTATAGGGTTGAAGGTCCAAAAAAATCATCAGAATATCAAAAGATATCCTATCACTTCCCCCATCATCTCCTAGAACTCTACACAGACCATAGGAAATATATTTCATGTAAAAGGCCAAATATTTATAAAAATAAGGTGCAATGTTATTGGGCATGGGTGCTATGTAATTTCTAGTACCTTTAGGCACATGACCTTGAATCAATTTTGCCACAACGCAGGCTTCCCTTGTATACCTAGCTGCTAATGCCTTTCTATCTTTGTAGTGCAAGGGTTATAAATGTTGAAGGCTTTCATAAAAGATGCCCTATGTAAAGTAACTAGGGTTGTACCATCATTCTTTTTTATGGTCTTAGAAATTGTGTCATATCTATTGGCCATCTCAAGCAAAAATCTACATCTAAAAAGATGTCTGGTACTATAAATTTTGCTAACACTGATGTCCAAGGGTTTGAAACAAGAATAGGACCCTCACTATTTTCATCAAATTAATTAAACAAATGGTATCCAAAACAATCAGGAGTCTTAGCATCTCTACAATAAGACATGTTATCACCAACGTATTCATCATTTACCTTTTTTCTTTGATTAGTCCCTAGCAGCAGAGCTACAAATTCATCAGAGTAATTCATTTTCCCTATCTAATCATCATCAACATCTCCACTCTTTCCACTGGTTGAAGCAACACTTACTGCCCGACTCATCTTGTCTACTTTGATCTAGACACTGTTGATCAAACTCTTGTTTTCTTCACACTGCAACCTAGACTCTGTTCTTCTGAAAGCACTAATCACTCATGCAATTTTTAGATCTGTATTCTGAAACTTTGGTAAACTGAAATGAGAAACAACAATACTTATTTATTTCTTAGAAATCAATGCACCAATCTATTTGACATCATGAATTTTTTATTCAGTCACTTATGTCATTACTCTACATGTTTTGATATCAATTTCTCTTAGTCGTGGCACCTAAGTTTGACAGGTGATCAATTTTGAAAAAGGCCAATCAAGATAATTATGAGTGCTTTTGTCAGTTTCAAAAATCCTTATTTTATGTGAAATAAATTCTATGCTTGATATGATTGGATCATATTATAACAGCTCAGAAAACTTCATACATGTTGTCACATTCCTTTTGTTCTAATTTGCTAGCAACTATACATCATGGCGCAAGATAGAAATCCTTATAACTTTACCTTGATCATACTCTGGTTTTCTTTAGTGACCACGTGACTGGTTTATCTCCTTGTCACTCAGAGTTAGCCTTAAATCTAGTTTTGTCATTAGAATTAGCGCCAACCGCATGATCAATACTTTTATCAACAGTTATCTCCAAGTCACTAAACAATTTACTTAACTCATGCTTTATTTAGAGATTCCATGACTAAAGCTTAAGAATAACTCTGTTTAACCTTTGATTTCTTTGGAGATTATGCAACTATATAAATTTGAAGTTGCTGAAGGATTTTATTAACCATGAGTTTAGTTAGAGATTACGCGACCATCGTTAAATCGTCTTCAAATCTGATGGTTCACATGAAATATCTCATTCATCTTGTACTTAATACATCTGATTGGAGACATCGCAACTACCTTTAGATCATTTTTAATCCAACGGCCTACGTGAAGTCTCTCAATCCTTAAGAGCATATTCTTTTTCTTATGAGATAATGTGAACAAAGAAAAGCGCTGAGTCTCAAAACAAAAGGGAATATTCAAACAATTTAAAGAGACTAAGCAGCTAACTTAAACATGAAAAATATTACATGACATAAGTGATTTGAATTTCTGAAAAAGATAACTGCAAATTAGAAGCTAATTATGAAGAACTAGGGTTTTCTCTTGATATGAATGAAAAATTACCTAGGACCTAGGGTTTTACACTTTTGATTGATTTTATCACTCAGAGATCAACACTTGTAGGAAAAATTGATAGCATTCTGGACAAGTTTTGACCTCTTAAGAAAGAATAACACTGGGAACTCAAAATATTTAATAGCAAGATTTCAAAATTGGGAATATAACCAACAATAGCATTTGAGTAGAACTAAAGGAGACGAGAGGAGAAAGAAAAGAAGCTAGAGAATTTTTGTGATTTTTGAGTGTGCATACCCTAACTCATTGAGTAAAAGGTATTTTGATCTTCTGCGAGCTTTGTTTACTATGTATACTCCATTGATCTTTGATGTTAAAGTGAGAGGCCAAGGTATAAGTTTAAGAAACACCCTTACAAATCCATGGAGGATGATTCTGAAGGTGCATTTTCACAAACCCCATATGACATACTTCATGTGGAAGATATTAGGGCATACATACATTGAGAGTATGAAAAATTATGGGACTTTAAAATATTCAAAGAGATGAAAAACATGATAAAGGATGATTGAAATTGGACGAACGAGTTCTCTCATTTACAGAACCTTAGCATCATGTGAATGATGAAACTCTAGGAATTCAATGAGGAAGAATGGATCAAGATCATTCTTAGTAGATTCCATTACCAACTTCTATGGATAGGAGAGCAGCCTATTAAGATTTCCAGATAGTTGATTCCTGATGTGACCGGATAGGATAATACTAGCATTATCCCTACTGTTAAAAAAACACAAAGAAGCAAGTTGAATCCCTAACACATTTGAAGTGGGACAAGAGGGAAATGAATTGCTGACATCTTTCAGCAAGATGTAAGATTGATTTCAATGATTTTAGGATACAAACTTCATTATAAAAGCCAACCTAATTCTATTTCCACGGGTGTTATAAAGATGACATATAAGATGGCGAAGGAAAATGTACAATACAGCTTGTATGAAGTACTCAGACAACAATTCTTGGAGAATGTTAAACAAATCAAGAGAGACAAATCAAAAGCATTCAGGTTTGGATCACTACTAATACATATGTACATTTATATAGTACACAAGTTTCTTGGAATGCGCCCTAGGGCATGGAAAGAAAGTGAACCCACAACTATTAAAGTGAGCAATAGTTATAGATGATAAAATAGTACTTGGGTGGATGGAGAACTCTTTAGCATGTTTAAGATTATTCAAAGGGAAATGAAGGAAAGAATGAGAATTCCTGAAGCAATGGTTGAGAAGTACAAAGATACAATTTGTTTCATGGTTGAAACTAATTTTGTATGCTTTGAAGAAGTAGAACCTAGGATGAAATGGAGTTACCCTATGGGTAATGAAGTCAGTTCAGAAGTTCTTACCATGCAAGTAGAACATGTTATGTCTTTTGAGATTGATTCTATTCACGAAAGATAGGGTACCTATGAATAAAAGTCTACGAAAATCATAGATGAGAAAAATAGGCCAGCAAGAAAAAGGAAGATTGAGAAAATGGCTGATAATCTTGCAAAGAAGGAAGGTATAAGCCAAGATGAGATGAAAAAGGTAAGAAATAAGATAGAAAAAGGAGTTTCTGAGTTGGAAAGCACTGCTCATGCAACCCTTCCACCTCCTAAAGTTGTAGAGGTTTCTGATTCACCTCATATTGTGGTAGTGGTACCTGATACCACCCCTACACCACCCAAAAGGTCATTGCAGAGAACAAGCATGACTGAAACAGAAAAGGAAGAAGATATTCCTATGAGAAGAACAAGGTCCTGTAAAAAAAAATCAACTCCTAAAAGGTAGAGCACAAGAGTGGAGAATAAAGAATAAAATAATATTGAAGAGGAGAAAATTGAGAAGGAAACCAAAGTAATATCACAAGATAAACCAACTAAGAGACAACTTTGGAAATCTGATCTGAAGATGTTGGCAAAGAGGATAGTTGATCAAGGAAAGCTAAAACAATTTCCTAGATACTATGAGAGGTATAATGAAAATGATAAAATTATAATTGAAGACATTTTCATTAATCACATGAAAGTGTTTAAAATGAATCTACTTGAAATTGAATGTAGTATATCTAAGGACTTATATGATAAATTGGAAGTAATAAAACTGTTAGCACTTAAAGAAGATGATCAAATAGGGGTGAAAGCCATAGAAAATATGCTAGCTATTGTAATCACCCAAAAATGATCTAGCAAACCCATAACCCCCTTTTCTCAAATATTTATTCTTAATAAATCCTAAAGCTAAGACATTATCGCTAGACTCTAAATTATTGAGCAATTAATCAAACTTGCTTATATAATTTTAATCCTAACTTGTTGAATAAAATAATCAAACATCAAAGCCTAAACTCAAAAAAAACATAAAACATTGGGATAAAATCAAAAATTCCTAAGTCTTAAAAAGTGAACCCGTTCACACATGGCTGTGCACTCAAAAATCAAATAAAACAAATAAAAGGGAGAAAATACCAATTTTGTCTTATTCTCCACAAAGTTGACCAATCCAAATCCATTTATGATCTCACATGGATTGAGAGGAATTGCATCTCCACCATTGATCAATTATTTTGCCTCTTAATCTCAACCACTCATTCCTTGGAATCTCCTATAAAAGGGATATCTCCCTTTGCTCATGGCTAGACATGCTATTAGTTCAAAACAAAAAGTATTTGGAGTAAAGTTATTGTGTTGTTTTCATTCTAGATTTCTTTAGTGTATTCATAGTCATTTTCTTTCATGCTATTTTCTTACATTTCTTGCATTGTTAGCTTCATTTCTTAGTTTAGATAGCATTCTAGTTTCCTTCTTAACTTAATATAGATGCATTGTTATGCTCATTTGATAGTTTAATCTTGCGTCTTAGTTCTATTCTTCACAATGTTATGCATTTAGTTTTCTAGTTCATGCAATCCCATCTTTCAAGCTTTCAAGAGCAAAGTATGTAAGTCTATACATATTGCTCCATCTTACATTGAATCTTCCATTTTGAATTAGTCAAGTCACTGATGTCTCTATGTCCAATCTGATGGACAACTATGAGAATCATACTCGCTTCATCTAGGAAGCAATAGGTTGGTTTCAATGGTTTTTAGTTTAGTGCTTTGAATCTCATATTTTCTAACTCCTTGATGTAATGGTTTATTGAAGTGTTTGGTTGTAGATTCTTATCTCACATTTTACCACACACAATTTTGGTGCCCTAGGAGCTATTGCAGTATACGTTGCAACATAGTAGGCTTCCCTATTGGTCTGAAAGGTCACCTAGCACTGCAAAGCATGAACTCTCTCCTCATGTTCTACGATCACTCGCTCATGCCCCACGATTACTCAATCTCGCTCTACAATCTGGGACTGACCCACTGCTACCTATGTCTGGGAAGCTCGTAGTCATGTCCTCAATGACATGATCACATCTTGAGTTATCTGTGGCTCTCTTTGAGGACCCTCATCTCCGTATGGTCCATCCTGCTTTGTAGCATCTCGTGCCTCTCAG
Organism: Thuja plicata; assembly: GCA_018584345.1. Lineage (NCBI taxonomy): Eukaryota > Viridiplantae > Streptophyta > Pinopsida > Cupressales > Cupressaceae > Thuja > Thuja plicata. Next base: position 2,997,241 of record MU224331.1, on the reverse strand, counting down.
TGCTGCTAAACTACTCTAACTGCATCATCCAGCCCTAGGTTGGGCTGTGCATCTAGCATCTCCCCCTCAACAACCTGTGCGGTTGGCACCTATCCTCCAATCGCTCCAAGGGTACCCATCTCCCCATGATCTCTGTGTTTCCCTGACCCTGGTGTCCTACTCAGACTAGTCTCTGCTCCTACTCTCGGCTGTGTGGGAGTCCTCTGTGGTGGTCTCTAAGGTACTCTATGTTGCACTCTCTGTGGAGAAACCTGTACATCTTCTATGGGTGCCTACTCTGGGGAATCCTCATCAATCCTAGCCACTCTCTCTATCAAATATGTGAATCTAGGAAAAGGATACTGAGATAGATGGTCCTAATACTTTGGAGTAACTCCTGCATCCGCTACTCCCATGCTAGTCGATTGAGCTCAATAAGCTCTTGTGTACACAACGCAACACATAACCTACATAGTGACATTTTCAACGCTCAGTCTCTGCTTTTATAAAGCTCTAAGATATCAACACAAAACTAAAGGAAGAAGAAGAATATGCAAAGCAAAATCTTACTTGTGAGACCAGCCTCTACGCTCCTTGTCTAGAAATTGAGCATAAGCAGTATACTCTGTGGAAATACTCTGAATACTTCCAAATCGCCTCAACACTCGAGACAGTGCAAACCTCTCTATCACTAAAGATGTCTTGCCCAACAGTGGGCGTGAGACAAAGAACTCCTTGTAGACTGTCTTCCACTCTACCTAGACCTCTACCTATAAATAAGGTCGCCATGTAACTGGGCTCAAGTTATCAAGCTGGCACCTTCAATAATTTGTCTTTCCTAGAAAGGGTTGTGTGATGAAACCTAAATATCTATAGACATAGGGTTGTCTGCCCTGCCATGTATCCACTGTAATAGGCCTACAGACTGGGAGATGCTCCCAGGCCCATACCTATAAAACCACAACTTCTGCGGCCATGCCTCAGAGACCCCTATAATTAACCTCATGCTTCTTGTGGTACATTTTTGCTAAGAGGCACTATCCCCACCCAAACTGCGTAGGCTGCATGATCAAACTCTCTAGTGTCCGAGCCCTAAGAAACCCTGCTATGATCGCTCTGCCATCAAGAAGCACCTGATGAATCTAGCAAGAACACACTCCAGAGGTCACTGCTCTCCATAACTCTCTAACAATGTGTCCCAGGAGATAGATTGATCTATGATCAAATGATCATGAAATACCCAAGCTAATGCATGTACACTAACTAAGGGTGTGGAATCATACTCCACCCACATCCCAGCAAAAGGAATCCACATAATCCTATAAATGTCCCAATGGTCATCTCCCCCATCGATAGGTGAAATGTGTTGTCCTCGCTATGGAATCTCTCCACTAGCATGGTCAACATCCCATGGTTCACCCAAATATCAGGCATCTGAAGCAACCAAGAGAGACCACAAGCTTGGACATTTGCCCAGTGATCATCTGATAAGCCATGAACTAACTACATGGTGGCTGATATAAGTAGATCTGAATTGTATATCAGACAATTGCACCTGCATGAATACAAACAATAGAAACAACATCAGTATCAACATCAAATCAAAGTGAAATCACTACAACGTAATTAGAAAAGCTTGCAATAGATTACTAAGCAAGTTGAACATACAACTGGATGACAAAGTCAGGTGAAAATAATCTTTGTTCCCATACAAAAAAGGAAGAACTAATTAAACTGACCCCTAAAGCTCATATGACACAGGATTTCAGGTCATACGATGAAACAGTCTCATGTCACATACTATATAGTCTCAGACGACAAAACGGGTAGGCTTGAATATTGTCATGCAATATATGGGTAAGGCTCGTGCGACAAATCTAAGGTCCCCAGATGAAAAAAGATTTTTTGGCAGATTGTCGTACGAGCCCTTTCATAGGACCTTATGAAAAATCATGGATACATGGTAAAAACATGCAAAAAAGATTTAAAAATTGACCAAAACAGGAAAAATTAACATGCAAAGATAAATTTTATTGACTACTTACAGGTGGTGGGTAATCTCTGGGTTGTCTGTGCCTCTGCATGCACTTGAATCGATGAGTAGAGACCGAGACCAGCATTTTTTCTTAGAGAATCTTCTCTAAACTCAAAAGGTAGTCGGTGAAAATGATTTGAAAATGACCCCTCCGGGCCTTATATAGAAAATTGACCTAATTTTCAAAATGTTCCTAGGGATGTGAAAATTGTACCCCTGGCTAATTGGACCGCTCTGAATCCATTTTTGGGACCAAAATTGAAATCTGACGATGTCTTGATCCTCAAAAATGCAATTTAACCTAATTTTAACAAATGCAATTGATTTTTGATGCTTTCCTCATAGGATTTTGATTTGAGATTCCTCTTGATTAATCTCCTCACACATTTCCCTCTTCAATCCAAAAATTCAATTTTGGTCAAATTTGGTCGACTAGACCTTAAAACATGCTTGCATCTCACATTTCTCAATGCTTTTTGATCTATTAAACTTGTGTCTCCCCTCCTTTTGATTTCATTCTTGAGGGGGCAATACCACTACATCAACAATTCAATTCACATAAACAACTTCAATCTAGGGGCATCAGGCCCTGACTCAAATCAAGACCTAATCAAGTGATTCTCATCACTACACATCAAATCTCAATCTCTAGGGGCATATCAGATTCATCACACCATATCAACCTGAGAACCCCCCTCAATCTAGTAATTGGCTTCAACAAGATCCATATCAAGTCAATTATCCCAATCAATCAATCGAATGACAATCAGTCTCATCGCACCACATCAAGTTGGTTCATCATTCAAAATCCTTAAATCAGGGAATCTACTTGGAGGATGGACATTTAGTTTCATCGCTTCACATCAAGTTGAATGCTCAGACTCTTCTATCACTCTTTGCTCAATCAAGCCCAAAGTTGATATCTTAATATCTCTTTATCAGTCTTCGTTCTATCAAGTTCGAAGCTGACCTCTTTTTTAGTCTTTGCTTAATCAAGTCCGAAGCTGATATCTTTAGACACTCAATATAGATCACTAAAAAGATTTGGAGTAAAGTTATTGTGCTATTTTAATTCTAGTTTCCTTCTTAGCTTAATATAGATGCATTGTTCTTCTCATTTTATAGTTTAATCTTCCATCTTAGTTCTATTCCTCATAATGTTATGCATTTAGTTTGCTAGTTCATGCATTTCCATCTTTCAAGCTTTCAAGAGAAAAGTATGCAAGTCTATGCATCTTGCTCCATCCTACATTGAATCTTCTATTTTGAAGTAGTCAAGTCACCGACGTCTCTATGTCTCTGATGGAAAACTATGAGAATCATACTCACTTCATCTAGGAAGCAATAGGCCAATTTCAAGGGTTTTTAGTTTAGTGCTTTGAATCTCATGTTTTGCTAACCCCTTGATGTAATGGTTTATTGAAGTGTTTGGTTGCAAATTCTTATCTCACATTTTACCACACACCTATTATTTCATTTGATGATCATGACAAAATAATGAAAGTCATTTGGCCCCTGTTGAGAGTAAAAAAAAGATTGGTAAAGATTATGGGGAGAAAGTATAATGAAGTAATAGAGGAAACTAACAAGGCTATTGATAAGGTATCAATGGGAGTTGAACCAAAAAAACCTGCACCTCCTAAGCACAAGGCTATTAAGCCCAAAACCATTCTAAAATGAGAGTCTTCTAAATTTGCACAAGTACACATTGACTCATCTAAGGATGAAGATGATAATAAATAGTTCTATAGTATAGTTAAGCAACCTGATTTCTTTGTAGGGTATGTGTAAGAAGGCGAGGGGCCAAAAAGTGGCGATGTGAAAATTTCACTTTTTACTCATCCAAAAGCACATGAAAATGTTTGTTTACTTTTAATTAGGCTTGGGTGTTAGTACACCTGGGCAAACCTGACACCAAAGCACAAGCCTAATTGGGTACCCGATATTTTTGGGTACCTGATTTTTTCAGGTACCCAAAACCTATGACATAAATCAAAAACTGAGTCATTTTCCTTATTTATCTCACTATCTGCAGATTGAAAAATGGCTAGGTTTATCCCATACATGATATTTTTGGGTACCAGATTTCTCCAAAAACAAATTTGACTCCACGATATATACTTTAAGTGAATTCTTGATATATTTTGACGTATTTATTTTATTTTGATGTTAAATGAAGTTTTTTTGGTTGAAATAGGGTTTTGTATTGATTTTTTTAATAATATATGAAATCAATTTGAAATTTATATTTATTTTTTATTTAATCAGGCATGGCTGGCAACAATGAAGAAAATAACCCTCCCCACCAAATAACGATCCCCAAAACAATCCAGAACCACTTCAAAACCCTCGATCTTTAGAGGATTTGATAAAAGACAATTTGAACACTATGTAAGGCTTCCAAAACACATATTAGAATATACCTACATTAGGTCCCATGTTTTCCATCCTAAATACTATTGTTCAAAATATTAATACACTTACATGACAACGTAATGCTGCTCTTCATTGGCATGACGATATGCATGCCCAGTTTGATGACGGGCTTGACCATGATGGGATTGCAGCCCTTAATATAACTAAATATGATATATCCTCCCTTTTTGTGAATCCTAAAACTGGATTAAAAGTTGACCCCCAAAAGCCTAAATGATCAATTAAATGGTGCACAAACAATGCAATGCGTACACACTTTTGGGATTGCTGGTGGATGGTTTTTGATAAACCACCCTACAACAATTTGAAGCTCCCTTTCTATTTTATAAAAAAATTGTATGCTGAGTTTGTGCTTGGTCACAATGTAAATTATTGGAGCATGAGGCCCAACATGGGCGTAGGCAGAGGAGCTCCTCAGACGAGGCCATTTTCCTAGCATAAAAAGGCCACTACCTTTGTCCCCCCACTAATGTCTCACCCCCTCCTCTAGTGCAGTATCCTGATATCATTGCAGAGGCTGCCTCACAGATTATTAGGGCCATTCACATGCTGAGTGATTAGTTGATCTCCTAGACTAGGTCATTTTTGCCTCCTGATGTAGATGATGTTGGCGCATCAACATCTGGCAGTAGTTCACATGTTTGTGTGGCCCATACTTGCATTATGTGCAATAATTTGTGCCTTAGACCGCTTACTGATGCAGATACATATCCTTATGTTATTGATGAGGAGGATACAAGAGATACATCTACAGAGGCTGCAACACCTCATGGAGCATCTACATCCATGAGAGTGATGAGGAGGGGTATGTAGAGCCATGGACTCATGTTTATATGATAAGAGTAAACATTATAAATAAATTTATCACATGACCTATTTAATTTTTAAAAAATTTATTTATTTAGATTAGTTTTAATGACTGCATGCACTTATGTATATATATTTGGTCCATTTATGTTCAGTCGATGACAAAGGAGGAGTTGAGACAGGTGGATGACTCTATAATTTTGGCCATTTCATTTGGCCTTGACACCTATACGGTATATTGTGAATTATGTACCTATTAGTTTTTTTATATCATTTGGTGTACATGCTTAAATCTCTATCAATTAGAGCAATAAAAATCATACATTTACTAATATATTTTCATCTTATTCTACCCTTGCAAGTATCAACTGATGTTAGTGGGGGGCACGAGGGGTTCCTTCTTCATGTGTTGACAAAGGAAAGGTAATTAAGTGTTTAAGATTAAATATGCATGCATATGTATGCCACTTGTGTGTAGTAATAAATATTTTACATGCACTTTATTGTATAGGGTGTGGCTCTTAATGATGTCCCGACACGGGTTCGGGAGCCTAGGATGACAGGCATCTTGATTCAGAGGGATAGCCCAATTGTACATAGATTTATATATTGTTATTTATATTTTGTAATTAGGGTTGTTATGATGAAGTACATTTATATATAATTGACTATATTTCTGACTCTCATAGGTTACTCCCAGTGTGAGGGAGGCCCCACAAGAATCTTTCATATCTTTGTTGACCCAACCCACTATTCCAGAGGAGAGATCAGCAGACGTAAGTTTTAATTTTAGTTCAATCAATTTGTAATTTTATTACGCTATCATCCTATTTTGTAAATTTATTACTCTATGTTGCACCTTGGGCCCCTACACCACTCTACTAATCTCATTATTGCAAATATATATTTATAGGTCGAATTTGGTATTGGTGGAATTGTCCCTTTGCTACCAAGGGCTTATGTTAGGACACCTGATCGTGGTAGGGGACCGAGAGGACATGTACATATGTTTGTATTCAGTTATAATTTATAATTAAATTAGTGTTTGAATTATGAATTATATATATGTACAAATCATATAAACTAAGCAATCTAACTTGGGTTTGAACCCTTTTTTGATGCAGGATCAATCAGAGCCAAATAGTTCTTCAAAGAGGCTACATTTTTATGATCCCCCTATGACATAGGATGTAGTTTTAGTTGTGGTTATTTAGAGATGTCACTTGACACATTTTGAGATGGCATATATGCCACATTGTACACCTTGAAACATTAATTTTATAGACATTTTGAAATGGCATGTGCCATATTTGTATATGGAGATACTTTTGATACTTTCTATATATAGAACATTTTTATTTTTTATGTTATATTTGTGTCATCTTTTCTATACACATGTATTATTCATGTTTAAGGAATTGAATGGTGAAGTTATATTGTTAGAATTAATCTTTCCTTGGTAACTATGTAATTAAAAGATATACCAAGGACATGTCATATTATTTGTAATTCCTTTATTAAGGAATTTAGATATTCCTTCTTAAGAGGATTCCTACACATGGCACACACCAAATGTGAATGTGGCACACATAGACTATGGGAGTTACATGCAAACTCCTCCACTCATCTCTACATAAGAGATGGTTCTCACACACTTTTTAGGGTTCTAGGGTTCTCATAGGGATTCTAAGTTGGATTTCTTCTCTCATCTCTCATTCTCATTCTCTCAATATTATAATGAGCTTATTGCTCTCATTCTTTAGGCTTTGAGCCATATTCATATTGTTCACAAGGGGTTTTTCTTGTTTTTCCCTTTTCAAATCCTTGTGTTCTTGCCTTGGTTCTTGGAGTATTTTGGTGTACTTGTGGTTGATCTATTGAAGGAAAATCTCTCTCTCTCTCTCTCTCTCTCTCTCTCTCTCTCTTCATTTGGTAAATCTTTTCCATTGCATACTCTCTTGGATTCTTTCCCTATCTTTTCTATTTTACTTTATATTTCCAACATGGTATCAGAGCTGGTTTAATCCTTATTTTGAGTGTGCATGCAGGAATAGGTCAAATATATTTTGGTTGTGAAGGAGAAAGATAACTCTTGTTTGCAGGATTTATCAATCTAACTTTTATTGTAGTTTTTTTGAATTTTTTTGGGTTGAGTCGGTTCACTGCCAAACTCAGTTTTAATTGTTTCCCTAGTTTATAGTTTTTCTAGATCTTCTTTACCCTCTGTCGGGCAACCACAAGGGATTTTCAGTCTTGTATGTTATATTTCATCTTTAAATCGATATCAAATCTATTTCACTAACATTTGGTGTAGGTTATTATAAATTTCTATTTGATGTTCTTGTAGATTTGTCTAACGTGTGGTGCAGGTTTCACTCATTTACATCTCTTTGTTGTTTAAAGATAATATTTTCATATCTCTATTGGTTATTATTATATCTTCTATCTATATTGATATCTTATCCTTTTTATTGCTAATATTTCTCAGTCGTTTCTTTAGATATCTCTCTTTGATATGCTTTGATATCTCTCTTTTTGGTAGTTCTTAGCGCATCTGCATCTCCCATCTATCTAAATTTCTGTGCAACACTTACCTTTCTTTCATTGCGTTACATTTATTCTTTATCTGAGCATTCTTTTTGTAGTAATAGTCTTATTCCTTGCGCAACTTTGTATTATTCCTAGCACTGCTTCCTTGCATTTTACCTTTGTGCAAATTCCTTGTTGAGTTCCATATTACTCTTCTCCTTTTAGCCCTTTCACTCTTTCATTTTATATCTGGATATTTATACCTTCTTGTGTTCTACATATTGTGCAACATATTATTTTACCTATATCTCTTTACTCTTCTCTTTTCTCATTCTCTACAGGATTTAAAGAATTCTTATATACATCTATTTATATTATTTTTTAAACATCAAGTATATATATTTTGTCTTAATCTATTCTAGTTTTATTTGTCTCTCTCCCATCTCCTTAGCGCTACTCTAGCCTCTTTCCTTGACTGTGTTTCTCCCTAGCTACTCACACAACATCTTTTTCATCTCCCCCCACTCTCCTCGCTACCCCCTATGCAACTTTGCAACCCA
>MU224331.1:2962253-2979488 GCA_018584345.1 Thuja plicata | reverse complement strand
GCAATCTTTTTTATAAAATAAACAACCATCATCTCTATGACATAAAAATTGATCTAGAAAGTCTCTTGATGATTTGGGAAGACCACTTGCACCACAATCCTCTAGCATTTCATTAGTATGCAAAGTATAATGAATGGACCATAATAATTCATGATTGATTGAAAACTCAACATGATATTTGCAACAACATGTATTTCGACTCTTAAGGGGTACACAATAAATTGGATTCATGGATTCAAAAGGTCTTTGTGATATTTTCAATGTTGGATGTGTCTCACAAAATTTTTCATACAACATTATTTAACTTACCTACACATAATGTTTAGGATGTGGAGTGCGGTCTCGATTGCTAACTCTCAACTTCAAGACATCCTTCATATTTGGTGACACTCTTGAGTTAGCATGCCAAAAATTTTGAATTTCATCCTTGGCAACATCTGTTAGCTTCTTATCAAAATGTGGAAGTCTCCCACCATAAGCCCTTGTATCAATTTGAAGCAGGTCATCAATTCTTTCTCTTCTTTCAAGTGCTCTATCCAAAGTTTTACGGTCTAGATTGAAGTCAACACAAGTTTTTGTCATCAAACGATCCTTTCTCAACTGATGAATTACTAAGAAGGTTGTAATAACCCTTCGAGAAACTCTCTTGTCTTTTTCTCTACTAGTCTTCCAAATTCTATTGAGAGCATTAAAAAATTTCTTCACAACATGTCATTTCTCTCTATTTTCTTGTTCACATGAATCTTCAATTTCACAAGCATAGGTCTTATCTTTTGCATCTTTAACAACTACACAAAAATTTGGCATTGCTCAACCAATGTTTTCTTTCCAAAAAATTGATCATAAAGTCTTGAATCCCACAACCTAGCGATTCTATGTGATCTCTTTCCTTCCCAATTATTCATAATGTTCTCCTCAATTTCAATTAACCATTTAGGTAATCTTGAAAGCCTTGAGTTTGAAGTTTGATTATCTTTATTGCAATGGACTTCATTTCACATATAATTTGGATATGTGTAGCATTCATGTGGTTCTTGTGCAACATTTTCATTCCCCAAGTCTACATTTTCAATCTACATCTGTACATTTTCATCTTCATTCCATTCATTGTCATTCCCCAAGTCTACATTTTCATTCCCCAGGCCTACATTTTCATTCTCCATCTCTACATTTTCATCTTCACTCCATACATTGTTATTCACAAAATTAATTTCCATATTATTTTCAAATTCAACATCCTCTTCACTTGCAACTACATTTATGGCGTCACCTGGGTTAATGTTTAACATACCTTTTCTCTTTCTTCAATGATTTTTTCTATCTTTTTCCCTATATGCTTGAATTTTTTCATCCATCACCTTCCTCTTCCATTTGTACTTTTAACGACTGATGCTTCTCATCGTGAGACCAAAAGTTGACAGAAAATATATTAAATTAACTAACTTTCAAAAAATAGGCCCCAAATCACTTTTTTATCTGCAACACGTCTAAAACCTATTTAAAAAGTCTAAAATTTAATGATTCTTTGGTCTATGAGGGCGGAGAATATTTTGGTAAAAGTTACACCAGTTTATTATCGGGTACCCGATATTTTAGGGTACCTGAAATTTTTGGGTACCTGAAAAAATGGCGGGACCTAAATGAAATAATTCAACCTTTACATATAATAGGTGGCGGGAAGATTTTTTTGGTTCTCAAATCAACAGATTATATTTCCTATAGATTTTTCCTATCCAATGATGAGAAACCCAACTGATTTGCCAACTGACAAGGTTTCAACCTAATTCAAGTGTCCACCTTCTACAATTTTGGCTCTTTGAAACCAAGGCGGTGGGACTATACCCTAAACTTGTCTTCCAAATCTTAAGGGATTTTTAGAGTAGATAATTTGTGATTCAAATTTCCTTATCCTAGAGTATGACAAAGTACTATTGAGATCCTTAAACTAGGAGCAATGAACTTTCAAGTGTTAACTGTAATAGTGCAAATATTTAAAGAATTGTTGATGGATACATGATATGAACATAATAGAGTAGATGGATATAGTATCTCAAAACTATAAAAAAATATAACTATGACCATAATCCAATAAGAAAGAAAGAACAGTGCCTTAATCAACAATAGAAATAAAGTCACTAACATTCCAATCTTATGTTCAAACTCAGAGAGATTTTTACAAGAAAACTTATCACTTCAAAGGTGTTATGAAATGTACATGCAACCTAAAACAAATTCAGAGATATTTCAAAAGGGTAAGACTTCTCAGATGATAGACCAATTGATTGATGCCTCAATCAAAAAAATTTAACCTTGCAAAATGAGAAAACCAATTGAAAATATAGACTATCAGGAAGCATGCACATCAAACTATCACTTTGAAGAAGTTCTATTGGTTTATCCAAGGGACTAATTGTAAAATGATAATGAAATAATTTCATATATGAAAGAAAAAGGGACTTATCTTTATAGATTTTGGAAAATAGTACAATAGAATTCAAGTTTGCAGTTATTGATCCATCTATCCCATCTGATGGATAGATGGATCAATAAGTCTTATTGTGTCCTCTTTGTGTTGATCTTGGTATCCTTATAAATATGAAATCAAAAGGATGCAAAAAAGCTTCAGATCAACACAATGATTCCTAACAAACACCTAACCTAAGATCAAAAACTAAAAACCAACGATTACAATAATACAATGTTTGATTATCCTTGATTAAAAAATGCTAACTAATTAGATCTTATAATAATAACTCAACAATCTCTTCATAGTATTTACAAGTCAACGTCTTGGATAATAGATCTGCATCATGATGGTAACCCCACCGCATATCTATCCATAGTCTATCTCATGAGCACGTTGACCACATAGATATATATGCACATGATAGTGAATATATTTTTGACTCTACATATTCTTTGGTGTACAATCTCTAGAGTCAAGTTAGTCACCCTTATCGACTGTTAAAATGGTGTTAATTATTCATCCTTCAACATGTCTACATGTGATTGTTCTTCACAGTGTCAAAAATCTGAACTGTCTGATCATTTGTGTTCCCCACCTTTATTTTTTGCATGCAAAGTCAAATAATTAATGATAAAGTAAACCCTAAGTATAATAGAATGTTTAAGAATTTAAAATGCCACGTAATAATTCAATTTTAATATTATCGTTAAAGGTTTTTTGTCTTTTTCCTATTGCCGCCACATGTCAAGTCCTTTGCTATTGTGCAATGGCTAAACTTTGTTCACTTTTCCATTGCACCATTGTGCTAAGTCATAGATCTTCTATCTTACAGTCATAGAACTTTCTTAAGTGCCTCAGTTATTGCCTGGTCATCTTCACCCACTCGATTAAGTCCTAACCATTGAATTAAAGCACGGGCTAAAAGATGTCTTTTAAGTAGTATGTCTTTTACTTCACTTTATGTGCCTCCATGTAGTCTAGTCATTTTGTTCTTCCAATCAAACACTGCACCTATATTCTTTTGTTCCATCTATAGCTTTTGGCAGGCTCGGGACACCTGTCGTTCATTTCTCCATCGCGTGATGTTAAAACGGTGTGCATTTTGAGATAGTGTCATCGCGCCTGACCGTTGGATCAAATCTTGATCTATGCGGATTTCACTTAGTTTGAATTTAGTCGAACGAACCCCATATGATACATGATGATCTTTTTTTGGTGCCATGTTAATTAAAATAATCTACACGTACGTTGAGTGTAAACTTTCAAACGTTGACAACTCTTGTTCGACTATTTTGATTATCATGGGGTCAAGACCAGAATACTTTGCCACCACACAATGGATAGAAGATCACTTGCTTCTTCATTTCACCATCATGCTATAGGTAGATAGAGAGTAGGTTTACGATCATATGATTGCATAAACTGTATGTTGGTTTTGATTTCTTTTTAATTTAGATCTTCATAAAAGGAGAAACAAGGAAAATCAATGTTAAACATGAATAAATGTTAGAAACATGGATTCAAACAACATAGTATTAATAAAAGACATAAGAAATATAGTTAAGAAACATAATTTATAAGCCAGAAGGCTATAGAAGACAAATGAATAAATGTAAAGAGATACTTCCCTAATTGATTATGAATACAAATTACTCTGCAAATATGGGTTCCACTAGTGGCTCTTTTTGGGGATGTGTGTTCATACCTGAACATAGCAAGATCCAAGCTATCTCTGGAAATGTAGACCATTAGAAAACACAAGAATAATATATATTTCATAGATAAGGAAGAAAAACAAACCTGCATGTTGTCATCTTCAATGGAAAAAAAGGTTTAAGATACTGACCATGTATAGGAAGTTCATGATGGTAACCCTCCAGATCCTTTAAATGATAAGAATTATCACCTCCTTTACCAATAATGAAAAAAGGTCCTATCCATAAAGCATCAAACTTTCCATGTTTGCCTTTGTCTTGATCTTTTACATTCCATCTCAAAACTATATCTCCTTCCTGAAATTTCCTTTCTATATTCTTTTTATCAAACAAGAGTTTCACTTTCTGCTACAATTCTTGATTTTTCTTATGAGCTTGATTCCTTATTTCATCCAATTCTGCAAGCTGTTGAAGTCCATCTTCCATGAAATCCACTTATTCCCATTGCTCATTATTTACAAACTTGTATACTAGCAATAACTTATATAGTGGTAAGTGAGCTTTCTTTCCATAGAAAAGTTCAAATGGGGCATATCCAGTAGAATTTTTAATTGTAATTATGTATGTCCAAAGTGCAAGTGGTAATTTTGAATCCCATGATCTTTTGTTGTTATCCAACATCGTTTTGATAATCTTAATTATATTTTTGTTGCTATATTCCACTTGGCCATTTCCTTGAGGGTGATAAGGGGATGAAAAAGAAAGTACACGACATCTTGGTTAGTTTGACCTAGATTAATACACTCGACCCTTCAAAATAAAAATAATACTCTTTATAATCCTAAGACAAGTTATATCCTCTCATAATCATTTTTTGAGGTTTCAACTTTCAATTACAAAATTAAATATCTTTATATAATACTTTTATTTATTTGTATAAATTCACATTTAACATTCCATTTATACACAAATGTATTTAAAAACAAATGAGTAGCAAAAAAAATATACCCCTAACGTGCAGCATAAACATACCTAAACATACAAATAATATAAAATTGCTAGAGTGGTGAGAGCTAACATGATCCAACCATCAATATCATTATTAACATTTCCCTATTGAATTTGATCAATCAACATATAAATGTAATCCTATAAAAAAATAGAAACAATTAGCATTCAACATATTTGCAAATTGCACAAACTTAAAATTTTTGGTAACGGAAAAGTTTTCCTAAGATGGAAGTTTACTAGGGGTCAGTGGCACGTTACAAGCTTGTGGGAGTCCTTGGTGGTCCCCACCGGCGGAATAATCTTTTGGAAATTTGTCGGCAAACATAATCAGAGCTAATCTATTTGTTTGTACTGAAAAGTGTAATATTCTTCCTTTGCATTCATATTGGTTCTTCATAGAGATAATCAGACATAATCTTGTGAGGTGCGCTTCAACTGTACAAGAGCATCTTCCTATTACTGGCTGAGGAAAAAGCAGCTACATTATGTTTGTGCCATGGCCATAGTTACCTAGTCTAAGAAAAATTGTAAGATAGATAAAGCATGAATTTCTAACATTTTTAATCTTGTTCACGCCCTCATCAGAAATACACAGAAAGGTAAACAGATCACATCTGCGGTGTCTTCTGTTATTATTTTCCTATTATCCTTTGGGTTTTGCTTTTGGACAGTAATTAGTCTAAGAAATGTGAGACTAGTACATACGTTTCAATAGAAATATTAGCTATTTTTGTATCCTTCCTTTTGTCAAATCCAGCCCACTCTGCATTTGAAAAGTCTCGTACATTTTGTAATTCTAGTCCTGCCATGTCATGGCTTCATCTTCCTCATATGCTCAGGAAAGATCGATCGCATGTCCTAAACAATATGATGCATTCATCAGCCACCGAGGCCCTGATGTCAAGGAAACCCTTGCCAAACAACTGTATGAGATTCTGAAAGCTGGAGACTGCCGGGCATTTCTTGACCGTGAAGAGATAGAAGGGGGAGATTCCATACCTGCTGCCATATGCAATGGCATACGATCATCTGCTGTGCAAATTGCCATATTTTCCAAAGGATATGCACAGTCTTCATGGTGTTTAGACGAGCTTGTTCTTATGTTACAACAAACTGATGCCCTGTTTATTCCTGTCTTCTACGATGTGGAACCTTGGGAGCTTCGTGACATTGAGGACGACAAGTCTCAGTATGCTGCGGCATTTTCTTATTATCAAAGTAATGGCAGGAATCTTGATAGGCTGGATGCTTGGAAGAAGGCTCTTGCATCTGCGGCATTTTCAAATTATCAAAAATATGAGCGGAGCCAGCATCAAGAGTAAGATTACTGCCATGTGCTTTGTATTCATCATGTTTTCATTTTTCTGCACTACATGGTATTCATTTTAGCTCAGTAGAATGACTTTCTAAACAGATCCTTGGTCTTGGATTTCAGAGATTTGTGTGGAAAGATTGTGTCCCGTGTGCTGCAAGAAATGCAAAAGCGGATACCCTTATGTGTTGCCAAATACCCTGTTGCACTTGATGAACTGGTCCAAGATTTTGAAAATTCTTGTCCACAGACAGCAGGGTTGGTAGGCATCTTTGGACTCGGGGGGTCTGGAAAGACCACTCTGGCTAAAGAACTATTTAACAGGAAGCGTGAAGGATATGGTGCATCATCTTTTCTCTCTGATGTGAGAGAATCATATGCCAATTGTCAATTACACTGCTTGCAAATCCAGCTCTTTAAAGATCTCTTCCACGAGGATCCAAAATTTAGCAATAGTGATGAAGGAACGGTACAACTGAAGAATCGCCTTGGAGGGGCAAGGGATTGGCGGTTCCTTATAGTCCTAGATGACGTCGACAGTCAGGATGAGTTGGATGCCCTGTTACCTGAAGTTGAAGTTATGCTCAGCTCTGGTAGCCTGGTCATTATTACAACCCGTGACCAAAGTGTGTTAACGGCTGCAGATGTTAGTATCCATTACAAGATGAAGCCACTGGATAGGCATCATGCGAAAAAGCTCTTCTGCAGCCATGCTTTTGCGACACGGGGTCAACCAACTGCATATGAAAAATTGGTTGAAAGCTCCGTTGAATTTTGTGGAGGTTTGCCCCTTTCACTCATAGATTTGGGTGACCATGTTCGTGGTAGGAATGAGCATTATTGGAAGTTACAATTGGAAAAAGCTAGAAAATCCCTTCAGAAGAAATAATAAGGAGACTTTTAATTAGCTTTGATGGTCTGGATGAAGAGGAGAAGCAGATATTTATAGACATAGCTTGTTTTTTCCATAAAAATGAATTTGCTTACAGCCATGGATGGAAGGTTGAAATTTTCGTACGGATATGGCAAGTTTAGTTCAATTTTCATTGAGGCGTGGCAAAGGGAAATGTCTTATGGTGATATTCAACCTATATGAAGTTACTCAAACACAGAGAAGACAGAAACTCTGAGATTTTTGCAGACATGTTCTGTTTTATTACAGGGTGCTTTGTTTTATTACAGCTTACATAAATGATAGAGAGGCTGAATGTATATATGTAGTTCACAGCTTTACATAATAATCAAGATTAAAGGAAAGCACAGTTTAAAGACTCAAATAGATCACTGATTTTTAACTATCATGAATTAAGCATGAAAAGTCGTGCATTATTCGGTAGATTGCAATTTGGAGATAGAACAAATTAACTAAAAATAACAAACTAGTGATCTGATTTAAAAACTCAAACATCTGAAGTAAGCTATGCTTGGTAAACTAAAAATTTGGCAGTGCCAGAGATAAAGTTCCAAAGATGCATTGGAACTACATGATCAGCACCAGTTTTCACAACACTACCCCTTAATGCTAAGATTCACAATTTCATCTCGAAAAACTCAAAATTGGATCTTTGGAACTTGATGTGACCGTGCTAGTACAAGGTAACTCAATGTGACAGTCCGAACCTTGGCAACTCACAGTGCAAAATTTTCCTTCCTTTCTCTAAAGAAGACTCGGTCTTTCACATTACATGACACCATTCAATGTGTCAATCCTAACAAAAAAACAAGCCTCTACGCAATTTCACTATCATTTCATTTTAAAGTCGAAGGTGGCTTCAAACCAACTCTGCAATGTATTCCTTTTCACATGCAAACTTTTAGGTTTGTACAACCTTTTTAACATTTTATAACACTTTACCAACAGGATCCATCGATCCATCCTTAGTTAATCCGCATACAATCTTTCACAGATTGTCCATTCCTCTCTCTATTCCAACATGACTCTTTTGAGTGATTCTTCAACCCACAAATTGAAAAAGTGTGAAGATCCCAACACTTCTCTGCTTTATGTCATTCCTTGTGACAATGGGAACATGGCATTCTTTGAGCTAATTTGTTTAAACTTGCAACAAATGTTGCATCATTTCTATCTGTCTTACCATATTAAAGGCCTTCATATTTTGGCCTCAAAATTCACTGAATGGGCTTTCTCATTTCTTGCCCATGTTTAGCTAGTCCTATTCCTTTATATCCTTTTTTTTTTGCATGATTTTCAAACTAATATTATTTTCAAATCACAATTATCCTTACCTTCAACTTCATCATCTTCACCTGAAGAAACATTAGGTACACCATGCATATCAATTGATAGATCAGGAGAATAAAATAAATCTTATGTACCAAATGCAACATCACAAAGTAATGGTTTTGATTTCAATAGCTCACTTTCTTTTACGAACAACTTGAGTTTTGCTTCTAGATCTTCATTCTTTTTCTTACTTCATTAAACAATTTTATATTTTCCTTCAATTCACCATTTTCCTTTCTAAATTTCTCCAACTCCTTTTCAATATTCTCAATTTCACATATAAATATTCACATCTTTCTTTTCCAAACATTTTCAAATTATCTGTTAATTCTGAATTAGACTTTTTCACTTTCATCAATTCATATTTCAAAGAATCCTTCTCACACATCAAATTTGCATTCTCTTTCTTCACTTTTTTACCTATCTTCCGCATTTGAAATAAATTTGAACTCACTGTATACACTTGACTTTGATTATGCTGTAGGGATCTAGCTTCTTTGAGCAGCTTCATGTGCCTCTCCTTCCACTTTTCTTCAATGTCTTCAAGCTTGACAAATCCTTATCCGCCTTTAGGCAATTTCTTCACATTCATTCAAACCTACAATCTTTTTTGTATGTTGATAACTTCCTTGATTGGTGATTCTTCTGACTGGTGATTCCTATGTCATGATAAATCTGCAATCCTCTTTATTTTCTTGACTCCAAACAAACTTTTGATCTTCTGTAAGCGGTTGAATCTAGGCAAATTTCATAAACCTAGATTCTCCAACATACTCTCACCTTTTGTCTCTACATATCTCTTTTGAAAAACAAAGATCACCATTTAAAAAGAACAACAAATCTTAATTTACCTTCTTCAGAGGCCTCCTTTGACCTTTTTACAATATTTCTTTTAACAATCTTCTACCAAATATTGATTTTGAAAACACTAATACATAAAGACAAGTTGCTAGTAGTGCAAACTTTTCTAGAGTCATCTTTGGTTGTATCTTTCACTTTGCACTTCTTCCACAATTTCCTTTATTGAAATTACAATTTTGGGATATCTTAATATCGCTACATATTGTTATTTTTGTTTTCCTGAGATCTCCTTGACTGAACTCTTCCTCCTCGTTTTTTTCAAGCACTAGCAGATGCAAACACTACGTTAAACTGGTTACCTAGATGATTCTACCCTTATCTTCATGTTCTACACAAATTTTAATCTTCTTTCTTTTGACTAGCTACGATCTCCTATGGCTTTAAATAGCGATCTACGAGCTCTATTTTCTTTTCTTGGCTACACCTATTTTAGTAGCCTTCTATCTTTTGACTAGAACCTCTCTTGACAGTTCTTTTCCTGGTAACAGTAGTTGTGTCGGCTTCTTTCTATATTCAATGGCTGCGATCTTCTTTCTGCACCTTTATGCAAACCCTTAAACATGTGGTATGTTCCTTCAGACCTTCCACGAATCTTCTCCTTTTTGAATAGCTGTGTTCTTGTCATTTGAAGTTTGAACAATTTGCAGGTCTCAGTCTTTTGCTATTATACCAATTGAAGTTTTTGAAACACAAAGAACATAGAAACACAGAGATTTTTTCAGACATGCTTTGTTTTATTATAGGGTGCTTTGTTTTATTACACCTTACATAAATGATAGAGAGGTTGAATGTATACATAGTTCATAGCTTTACATAATAACCTAGATTAAAGGAACGAACAGTTCAAAGATTCTAATAGATCTCTAATTTTTAACCATCATGAATTAAGCATGAAAAGTAATGCAATATTTGTGGATTGCAAACTGTGGTTACAAAAAATTAACTAAAAATAACAAACTACTGATCTGATTTAAAAACTCAAACATTTGATGTAAACTATGCATGGTAGTGGTAAACTAAAGTTTTGGCAGTGACAATGTGAGAAAGTTCTAAAGCCATCTTGGAACTGCATAATCAGCATCGATTTTCACAACACTATATCAATCTTGAAGACGTTTGGTTGGAGCATTGAATATGCAATTCAAAAGGTCTGCAAGATAAGGGCCTAATTGAAGTGAAGGTTGACGATGAGTACTATTGGACCTTTGAGTTTGAAATGCATGATCACCTCCGCAATCTGGGACAAAAAAAGGTAGATGAGTTGAGCCCTCCTCGGCTAAGGAGACCAGACATTCTAAGATCTATGGTGTGCTTCTTCTGTACAATTTTTAAATTAAAATATTTCAATTTTTGTGTCTTTATAATTAGTTTTCAGCCATCCACACACTTAACCCTAATCCTTATGTGCAGGAAGCTAAAGGATTTAAACAACTCATTGCAGAAACAAAGTACAGGTGTTTCAATTTGTCAAAGGATTTGTTCCTCAAAAGCGGAATCGATTATTTTATAGGTAGTTTAAATGGCTTTGTTGAGACTAAAACATTGTGCCTTGAAATTAAGATGATTATGGCTCTTTAATAGAAATTCCTTCATGGATTTCTCTACAAAAATTGCACTATTTAGTTGTTTACAATATGAAAGAATTGTGGAAGAGCCTCCAGAAACAAATACAAATCAATTCCTCGGTATTTCATTATGCTTTAAGGTGCACAAAGATGGGGGACCAAAAATTTGCCACTCACCTTTTTGGTCCCCCAAAAAGGGTATGGTGTGCGCCCTATATGGCACACACCATATGCTTCAATGTGTCGAGCCTTAGGCTTGGGCACGCCAAGCTGTATGGTACATGTCAAATGTTGCAATAAAAACAAGCCATTCCCTTTGTGTATCTCTCTCTCTCTCTACCACTCTGATCAAGTTCAAGTCATTTACTCAAGTCAAATGCAATCTCAAAGCAAGCATATTTATAATTTAGATTATAGATTTTTAAAGATCATATAAAATTTCAGACTATGTCAGATTTCAATAATCAACATGCTCGTATCAGAATTCTCTTGATATTTCTATCTCTTTCTCTTTATCTCCCCCAAACTCTAGAGTTATCTATCTCCCTCTCTTCTGCCTCTCACCTTTCTCTCCCCTCCCTAGGTCTCTTCCACCCTCTCTCCCTTGCTCTCTTGTCTTCCCTCCTTACCCCCATCTTTATGGTTTCCTCTATCCCTATCTCTTTCATGCCCTTTATTATTGTTTCTCTCCAGTCTCTATCCCTTCTCTTGATTACTATGTCTTACTCCCACCCTCTATCTCTCTCTCCCTAGGTCTCTCCCTCCCTCCATCTTTACATCTTTACCTCTCCCTCCCTATCTCATTAACCATCTCTCTCTCTCTCTCTCTCTCTCTCTCTCTCTACCTCTCCCTCCCTATCTCATTAACCATCTCTCTCTCTCTCTCTCTCTCTCTCTCTCTCTCATTCTATTCTATATCTCTCACCTTTATGTCTTACCCCTCTCTTCCTAGGCTCTAGGTCTCTTGCCTATATATATATATATATATATATCCACTCTAATTCTTTCTCACCATGTCCACCTCTCTCTGCCTACTCCTCTTTCTCTTTTTGTGAACTTATCTATGTCCTCTTGTATGGTGGGCAATTTTCTTCCTTTAGGAAGTTGCCTCATGCTTTCCCTTTTCTTTTCATTCTCTTCTGGTGTTAAAATCTTTGGTCATTTCCTTGGCATGATGATGAATTCTACATGTGTGTAAAAGTAAGACATAGAGATTAGTTGACAACTTCAATTAATGTCCAATGCACCTTCACAAATGAAATTTTTCATTACAGTTCACAAATTAGCTTCATACTCTTCAAAACTTTGAGTTTCTACACATCTTCCTTCAATTCAAAGTTCAATTGTAAATAATTCAATTTCAATAAGTAAAATTATTAAAATAACAAGTCCATATTATAAATTGTCAATAAAAAAACTCAATATTAACATTTCATTTCTAAAAAACCATGAAAAACTTACCTCAAATGATCAATTTTGATAAAAAAAAAGCTTTGAATTATCAACTTCTACATTGAATGGTGAACAAAAAGGTGGTGAAAAGATGATAGAATATACTGATTACACTTGATCAAGGAAGTCAACACCATGAAAATCGTTTATTTGTCAGATAATGCATAGAAACCAAACAACAATAAGAAAATATGGGCCTGAATTACGAGTCCTTTGGCAATTTTACAATTTTTAGTCTAGCACATCGGTGCACATCATATATGGTGTGTGCCATATATGATGCAAAAAGGATGATTTGGTTATTCTAACATGTGTAGTGCATCACATATGGCACACACCATCTATGGCGTTCCCCATATGTTAAGTATACAAAAAAATCACAATCTCTTAAGCCTTATCCCCTAAACTCTAAGTCTTTTCCCTTTCTCCCTCTCCCTCTCTAACTCTCTAACCCTAAAACCCTAAGACCTACACCCCAAACTTTAAGTCCTCTCCCTTCCCACTCTTCTTCTCGCGCTCTTTTATTATATCTATCCCTCTGTAAGTTCTAAACCTTATTTACCCTAAGCCCTAAACCTTAATCTATAAACCCTAAGCCCTTAAACCTATACTAGTCCCTAAACCCTAAACTATAAGCCATCTCCCTTCCTCTCTCTCCATCACTCTCTCTCTAACTCTAAACTCTAAGCCCTAACTGTTGGATCAATCTATGGAAAGGTGAGTGCTAAGAGGGGAGGGGTGAATCAGTACTTTTAAAACTTTTAACCATACACACTGATCAATTACTGAGTTGAATACATTGCATAAAATGAACATAAACTAAATAACTCAAATCATGAAATATGCAACACATAACACAAATATTTTGGTCACGCAGAAATCCTTTGTTAGAGGAAAAAACTGCGGTGGGGATGACACTCACAATCCTTCACTATTGCAGTATAAAGGTTGCTCGATTAGAGCTACAATTTAGCTACTTCTGATAGCTTACCCTGTTAGGAGTATTATACTCGGTTAAGAGTACAAAAGACTTATTCAGTCTACCTTGTTAAAGGATTTAACAATCTCTAATCTGAGAGATGTACCTAGTTAAAGGATTTACAAAATGTAAAGCCCTGTTAGGGCCTATCCACAAGCGAGATTTGTACAACTCTAAATACAACAAAATTCAGTACAAAACTGCCTGATAGGAATGCATCATTCAAATCTTGTCCAGACTCATTATGCTCTATAACTCTATTACCTTGTTCTTCACTCGGTAGCTTAGTATCATAAGCTCTGCTTCATTCGGCATACCTGTCCCTTGCTTCTCTTTGCAACATCTTCATCAACTCTTCAACTTTTAGCAACAGCAGCTGCAACATCTTTATGCTAAATGTTTAAACTGATCTCTTATATAATTTCTAGGCGGTTAAATGTGACTTAGGCGGTTAACCAGATGTAAGAACTCCTTTCAGGCTCTTGCTACTGCTCTATTTTGTTTTAAGAGTTTTATAATGTTTTTATGTTTTTGCAAGGGTTTTTGACATAAAAAGCAAATAACATAATGCTGAAATACTGAATAGAAATGAACTACTGCTGCCTTTATTAACTTTTAATGAATCAAACTCAATACAAATGATAGTATCTGAATTAATAACAACAAATAAGACTAGATTCAATACACATTAAAAACCTGAGAATTTATTGATAAAAATCGCACTTTCCCAGCATAACTGCGTCTCAGCATAAAGACACCTTCTGTAGTACTCTGCTCAAACTGGATGAATGATAGTGTACTGTCTGCAATCCAACTTCTCTGTAACCTATAAATCAATGCTGCAAATGCTGAAGTAAACCTCCGCTGAAGCACAATAGAAGTCTCTGGATGAAACCCCCGTTGGATATCAAATTCACTAGATATCTCACTGGCTCAAATGATGAACACACAAAAGAACTACGTTCTCCAATGGCTGCACTGTCAAACCCTTTCTCAGAGCTCAAGAGTAGAAGAAAATTTCAATCAATAATCAAAGTTCGCTCCCTTTTGCTTCTCACGCTAAGCATATATAACCTTCCAACCCTAAATCGCACCCAAAAAGCAGGAATTGCGATTTCTCTCAAGCAAATACAATTTAATGTTATAAACATTAAATTCATGATATATTTTATCATTAGACTTAGGAAGATGTCAAATAAATTATTAATAAATTTGGCCCCCTTCTCATGATGTTAAGACCCTCAACTTAAGTGATTTTAATATAAAGTTATAATATAACTTTATATTTAAAAATTATCCTTCTTTAATACTTAGCCACGAAAAATGGCATAACTCCCATAATATAATGAATTTGACCAAGCTATCTGAACTAAGAGCTAGTGAAAATATTCTCCATGTGACCATGAGGTATTTCTAAAAATAGCAGGGGTCCATCTCTATAGCTCCATAATAAGCCTAAAAATAGCCATTTCTACCAAAAATAGCAGAACCCATATAAGTGAGCCAAAAACCATCTCACAAGCCAACTGAGAACACTGAGCTCTGCCAGAACTGAGCCATTAGAAGAGCATACCTTCCCTGTGCCATAATTGACCCCCTATCCATGTCTACTAGCCTACAAGGGAAAGAATAATAGGCTAATCCCTCAACTCTGATGCTCATAAAAAAAATGGGGACATTACAGTCCACCCTCCCTGAAATTGCTTGTCCTCGAGCAATCTCCACTGCAGAGAAACCCCATTGAACTAAAAAAACAAAGGAAGACTGAGAACTGTCCCACACTATGACACAATTGCAACACCAATATAACCACAACTGAACAGAGGTGATCAACAATCCATCTATCCAACTCTGCCCACTGAAACCGTGCATTTGAAAAAGACCATGTACATGCGGATCAAAAGTAACACTGTCAATAACCCAAACCATGTACACGCTGCAATACTCTCCAATGAACCCAGAATGAATTCCCAATGCACACGTAGGATCCAACAACACACTGAAGAGTGTCCAACCAAATATACCTGGATCCCAAATCCAAAATAGAAGTCTGCCAAGAAGAATACTCCCAGACTTCTGCAGCTCAACATTGATCCCAACTTCATCATACCAGAAGTGTTGAAGCAAACCTATGGGACCCATCCAACTTGCAGTACTAACCCTGCCACCACCTAGATCCCAGTATAAGCGAAACACACATTGATCCACTGTAAGGAAGTAAGGATGTCTAGAATCTCCCCTGCTACACCAAATCTCCCCCGATACTCTACTAGTTCCCCATATGTATGAAATCCAACGTACTGCAAAGATAAGGACTACCAAGGGTGTCTATGTCACAACCATGATATCCATCCTCTACTAAACTGCCATGGATGTACTGACTCTGCAAGTAGTCTCTCAGCAACTTGTAGCTACTAACTCCATCAACTGAAGCTAGCATATACCCGTCCCATAAAGGATGGTATGATTCCGGAGCTAATCCACATTGACGCATAATCAACTCCTCTACCTGTGGATCAATGGAAAAATGATGAGCATTCCTCACTGTATAGTTACGGTAAAAGACTCCAATCTTTGTCAAAGGCTCATCACTGACAACTCTAGAATTAGAAGATGGCTCCAAACTTTGGCTTTGAATTGCTAATTTGGTAGATGCCCTGCCATATCTCTCGGCATACCTAATAGCGTACTCTCAATCATGAAACAAGTGAAGGTATTCTAATTTAAATGCCTCCAAAGCACTTTGGATGAACTTCAAATCGCGAATATGAGTACCAACCTCGACCCCATATTGTCTCTCCTCAAACCCTGCTCTCCATAGAAGGTACTCGACATACTTATGTGTGCAGTCGAAGCGAGATAAGGTTGAATCAACCTTCTCTCTAGAAACCCTCAACTGATCCCTCCAACTTTGTGGCTCAACAATCTATCGAATAGAATCAACTGCATGGGATGAAATAACAGGATTGTTTCTAGAGGAAGGAAACAACCGAACATGAGTCAATCTCCCAACCAGATGATACGCTGCATATATCTCGTGAAGAAGATGGAGTAGTGCCATGAACAGTCACACAACTCACTGATGAATCCACCTCTACATTACAAGAACTCTCAATGAACTGCCCTGCATCATCTGTCAATGTGCTGACTACTGGAGAACCTAACACAACCAAAGGCTCTCGACAACTCTCTACCAAGGTACTCATCCTAACTGTGCCCACAACACCGAAATACATGATGGATGTAGCCACATCCTCACTACAACCCGTGGGTGTCAACTCATCACCAACAGCCACTGTAGAAAACTGAACTGAATCTGTAGCTAGTGAAGACTGCACTCGGCTCAACTCCACGGTAACCTCATCCAACCGTGACTACGACTCCTGAAGAGCCATCTTGGTGCTTTCCCATACCTCTGTTAGTTGCCTCAAGCTCATGAATGAGCCCATCAACCTCCTCTTCCTTCCCCTTCAGTGCATCATAACAAGTGCAACCCCATTCAAGAAGGTAGTCTTTGTCAGCTAATAACTGCAAGTAATTATGTTTCATTATTCTGACAGGCTCTCGTAATGAATGGATCTCTATCAGGGAAAGACCACTATCACTGTGCTCATCTGACATAGGAGCACCCCAACCAAATACAGCTAACATCTGACAGGCAACGTCATAATGCTCTAAGGCTGTAGCA
>MU224331.1:2945013-2962203 GCA_018584345.1 Thuja plicata | reverse complement strand
TGTAAGCTCTCTGACCCACACTCCGCACTATGATAGGAAGTTGTATCCACAATGCTCACCTCATGATCAAAATCATCATGTGTGCTATCATCAACGCACACATCAACAATTGAGGCACTGCTACTAGACACCTCAACAAGTGACTCATCTGATAAAGTGGAAACTGCTGCTATATCAGTCTCCTCACACGCTCCCACTCCCCATGTAACTATAAGTCCCTGCAAGTCACGATCCTGGGACCTATCACCAACCAATGAATTCTCTGATTCATTTTGTAAGGTCTAATATGACAAATAAGACTCACTGCAACATGAGTCGTCCTCATAAATATCATCAGTAGTACCCAAATCACGAGTACCCACATTATCCACCCATAAACCCTCTGCTATCTCATGCTGATGCAAACACATCTCTCTGCAGTCATAGAAATCAGAATTACTAGAGCTCACATTTTCCATGCAATCTGCAAAATTAACACTCTCATCATGCATGTCAAAACTCAAGGTGGCACTAACAACATCTTCTACACTTGCTCTGTCATCAACGCCATCAATAGGATCAAACAAATGACTGCTGTCATAAAAATAGGAATTGTTATCATGACTGATAACAACTTCTGGGGTGTTGAAAGTACCAACATTCTCCTCAATCTTGAAGTCATCATGAAGTGTCTTGTGACCGACATCTTCCCTAATGTAAATCTGATTTTTAATCTCCATGGGATTAGCTACATGCTGGTCACTAGCTGCTGAAATTTCATTGTAAACATTTCTATATGTCTCACCGGTAGAGACCTCGTGGTTCTCTTTCTTTCCGGTTTGTGAAGTAGACCCCTTAAAATGGAAGTCATATACTGTGCTACTATATCCATGGTTCTCGGGTGTGAAAGCAATTCATCTATCTTTTTTTGATTCTGTTTAATCTTCTCCAAGTTTTCATTATGTTGTTCCACTAGTTTCCCTACTCCTGGATTTTTCCATAACTAAGACAATTGCAAGAGTGTCAATCACTCAAAACAAATGTGCAAACTCAATGATTTCCACCCCAACAGGATGGCAGGAAACCGCTCTAATACCACAGTAAGAACCCCTTTCAGGCTCTTGCTGCTGCTTTATTTTATTTTAAGAGTTTTATAATGTTTTTGTGTTTTTGCAAGGGTTTTTGACATAAAAAGCAAATAACATAATGCTGAAATACTGAATAGAAATGAACTATTGCTGCCTTAATTAACTTTTAATGAATCAAAATCAATACAAATGATAGTATCCGAATTAATAACAACCAATAAGACTAGGTTCAATACACATTAAAAACCTGAGAATTTATTAATGAAAATCGCACTTTCCCAGCATAATTGCGTCTCAGCATAAAGACGCCTTTTGTAGTACTCTGCTCACACTGGATGAATGATAGTGTACTGTCTGCAATCCAACTTCTCTGTAACCTATAAATCAATGCTGCAAATACTGAAGTAAACCTACGTTGAAGCACAATAGAAGTCTCTGGATGAAACCCCCGCTGGATATCAAATTCACTAGATATCTCACTGGCTCAAATGATGAACACACAGAAGAACTACGTTCTCCAATGGCTGCACTGTCAAACCCTTTCTCAGAGCTCAAGAGTAGAAGAAAATTTCAATCAATAATCAAAGTCCGCTCCCCTTTGCTTCTCACACTAAGCATATATAACCTTCCAACCCTAAATCGCACCCAAAAAGCAGGAATTGTGATTTCTCTCAAGCAAATTCATGATATATTTTATCATTTAGACTTAGGAAGATGTCAAATAAATTATTAATAAATTTGGCCCCCTTCTCATGATGTTAAGACCCTCAACTTAGGTGATTTTAATATAAAGTTATCCTTCTTTAATACTTAGCCACGAAAAATGTCATAACTCCCATAATATAATGAATCTAACCAAGCCGTCTGAACTGAGAGCTAGTGAAAATATTCTCCATGTGACCATGAGGTATTTCTAAAAATAGAAGGGGTCCATCTCTATAGCTCCAGAATAAGCCTAAAAATAGCCATTTCTGCCAAAAATAGCAGAACCCATATAAGTGAGCCAAAAACCATCTCACAAGCCAACTGAGAACACTAAGCTCTGCCAGAACTGAGCCATTAGAAGATCATACCTTCCCTGTGCCATAATTGACCCCCTATCCATGTCTACTAGCTTACGAGGAAAAGAATAATAGGCTAATCCCTCAACTCTAATGCTCATAAAAAAAATGGGGACATTACACCAGATCTAGGGCAACATGTATCAATGGTGGAGATTAAGTGGTTAAACTCAGGTTACATCTCCAATGTCGTATGCCTTCTGAAACTTCATTGGTGGATCTGCCTTGCGATCATATCCAATCATGTGTTTGGAGTCCCAATGACTCAACTAATGCTTGCCTTGCATTCTGTGACATGCATCCTGCTCAGTGTCCAACTTCAATGTATCTAATTTCAAATGAAATGTCAGCTATGGAATATTCGGTAACATGCTTGTGCTTACTAGGTAACGTTGTGCTCTCTTCTCGGTGTCTGAGTGCACGATAACTGTCTTCGCATGACTCGGTATATGTAGCTTGCTCGGTGCTTGATAACTGCTCGGTGCTCGGTGGCTATCTCGGTTGCCTTTACCAACTGTGTCTCCTTCATTCTATGACTTCCTTGCTTCGGTTACACTTCACCGATATATGACTTTGCGGAAAACTAATGACAACAAAATCTCTTTAGGAGTAACAATCCCCCCCTTTGACATTAGTTTGGCATTTTGTAAAAAACTTCAAAGTCATCAAAATTTTCAAAACTTCAAAAATACTTATGACTCCCCCTTTGATAATTCTCCTCAAACTTTTACTACTTATATCTCCCTTATGTAAACATAGATATCTATATCCTATTTATCAAACTATCCTTATATATCCCCCTGTTTACATAACTGTCCATATATATCCCCCTTTTTTTGACAAACATGCCAAAACAATACTTACTTATTCTTATCTTCCGGAGATATCTGATCAAACAGGTGTTTAAACTTGGTCTTTGCATCGGTTAGGGCGTCCTCCCATGTATCATTCAGTGTTTGCATAACAACAATCTGTGTAGAAACATCAGTTGCCATACTAGTAATAGTATCCAATGAACTGCAATTGGGAGAAGCAATTAAATCTTTGACTTTCTTCAAATGATTCTGCATTGACTCCAAGTGGGGAATAAGTGTTGCTTGCAGCTCAAGGAGTTCCATCCTTCTCTTATTCTCTTCTTGTCTTAGTTCTTGCTGCCTTCTCATTAACTGTTTGACCTTTGAGTGGTAGGCCTGTAGAGATCCAGGCTCGGTTGATATGTTTTTCAGCTGCTCGGTCAGCTCTTGTTCAATAGATGCATCTTTCTGCCTTATGTCCTTGGTGAAGTTTGAAATAGAACAAGATTTCTGAAATATTAAAAGTATATGAGACAACTTAGTCTCAATCAAGGTAGATGCCTCAAAAAGTGATACTTTATCGACTGCAATGTTGTCTAGAATGGATTCAAACATTTTCAATTCCATTTTCCTCGAATGAACCTTCATCATGTAGTCAGTGGTGTCCTAATTTGGACTTCAGACTTGCTGCACTACTTGACTAATGATATCTTCTGTTTCATCAACATTGGCATCAGGGACCATTTCCTGTAATACATCTTTGACACTTTTCAATACGTCAGTCTTTTGTCTCTTCTGAAGTATTTTCTTTTGCATTGCTTTAAGTCTCACCAATTCTGCATACTCGGTCATTTCATCATAGTCCATAGTTGATAGGTCAACATTAAGTAAAATGATCGGTTGACTCATATCTACATGTTTCCTCTTCCTTGATTTCTTCTTCTTTGCTAACTTCTTTGGGGAATGCGATGCCTTTAGTGCATCAGACGTTATCTCTGTTGTACTAGTGTTAGCTTTTTGCTCCTCTTGTTTGGTTTCTTCCTCCTTTTCTTCATGTTTCCCTTCTTCTTTCTCCTTTTCTAGTGTGTCATGTTTCTGCTCATTTGTGTGTTTCTCGGCTTCCTCTTGATTACTTTGTTTCTTTGGCTCATCTTTGTAGGTCTCTTATTGTTGTGCAATGGACTCGGTTGGGGGAACCGATTCGATGTTCAGTGTTGTTGGTTTCTCGATAGTCGTATCCTTCTTGGTGTTCTTGTCTTTCTCAACTTCCTTTTCCTTCTCTATTTTCTTTTGTTGGTCGGTTGTTGTATGATTTGTATCCATAGCAACTGGATCATTATCACCTTGAGTTGTGCGATAATCTAGTACTTGTTCCAATACAGGTTGTAGAGTAGGATCAGTAGTAGCCTTATCATTGATGTTCATTTGTTCTGTATTGGTGTCCTTGGTTGCCATAGCATTCTCATCTTGTGATGTATCATCTCCTGGATCTTTGTCAGTAATATCCTCAATAATTTCATCAGTGTTAATTGTCAAATCAATAGGATTATTCTTACCTTGATCACCTGTTACAACTTCATCGGTTATGGTTTCCTTTTCTTGGTCAGATTGAGGTTCAGGCTCTTTGATGTTGAATATCACTCTCCATTTTGCATCAGTTTCCAACTGTAATTGCTCCAAGTCTCCTATCATAATCCTTAAGGATCTTCCTTTCACAAGAAATCATTTAGAGTGTTGTTTCAATGTCTCTTCAATTTCTTCAACAAGTAGATTTGGTACAGTTAGCACGAGAGATCTTTCTCTCATTTGTTTTTCAGCATTCATAGCATATTTCCATCTTGCAATGGATGAACACTCGCACATCTTCGATTAATATAACCCTTGGTGGAATCGATGTTAGAGCTCCCGTTTTATCAGGTTCTGCTGCTATTGTTGGAGGTAACTTACTTAGGGTTCACGGGTTCAACATTCTCCACAACAACTGGATTCTTAAGCTTTGGTGCCATTCTTTCCAATTTCTCTGCTAGATTACTTATGGCTTTGCTTTTCTTAACTCGGTTGCGCAAACAAAACTAGGGCAACACCAAATGATATTTAAATGTGTTCAACTGATCTTACAACAGATTGAAATAGTTTAGGAATACCTTGTCAATCACTCAAATTCGCTTGAAGATTCAGTTCTGCAACTTTGCTCACGATGCTCTCGAAAACGATAAGTAACAATAATAGATGACAAGGTCTATTTATAGCTTTCTCTAGTTTTAGGGTTTCCAATGGTCATAAAAGTAACAATTAATGCTTTGCTGACCCACTTTACCGATTACCTTTACTATTTCCTCTTACCAAATGAATGTAAAACATGAATTCAACAATATGTATCTAAATGCATCTAAGTATGCTAATGTGGATTTTTGCACATATACTAGGAATCGATTTAAGATTTAAATATTTGTTTTGTAGTTCCTATACGTACCTCTTAATTGATTAGGCAGAGTCGGTTGCACCCAATCCGGAGGATGTGGTGCCTTCAACTGTCCCGAATGATGTTCCATCATTCATAGTCTTTCTCTTCCATGTCCTATTCATTTGTTCTCTCATCTCTTCAATATTTACTTTCGATTTCTCGAATGATGTTCCATCATCCCTAGTCTTTCTCTTCCATGTCCTATTCATTTGTTCTCTCATCTCTTCAATATTTACTTTCGATTTCTTAGATGTCTCTTCCTCGGTAGGATTTTTCCCTCGGTACCTGCAGTCTTTGGCAAGGTGACCTAGCTTGTGACAATGGAAACATGTCATTTCAGGGTTTCTCCAAGATCTCCTATTGTTCTTGCCATATAGCAACGTGCAATTTGCAGCAATGTGTACATACCTTCCACAGACTAAACATGATATACTTGTATTGTAGTTCCATGGTATGGATGTACTCTATCGGTTACTTTGCATATTCTATCTATTCAGTACCCGTTTGTCATTTCTCCTTTGTGATCTGCATTATTCATATTTGCGACCATACTTGTTGCAAGTGCTGCAGTAGCCATCAAACTTTGGCTTCCTTGTGTTATTTACAATTCTTGATTTGCATTCAAATGCTCGGTATACTTCTTGCAGTTATAGCAATATCCATAAAACTTAGGTGAGCTCGGTGACTTACCTCTTTTGCTTCTACATACGTTTGCAGTATGTCCAAGTTTCCCACAGTGGTAACAACTAGGCTTGATTGACTTCGGTGGGGTAGATGTGTCTTGATTGTCAGTTTGTTTAGATGATTCTCCTTTCTCAGCAGTGCTCTCACTATTGAATCCAAGTCCAGTTTTGTCTCTTGGTTGTTTCTGATCTTTGATCTGTTCATCCAATGATCTCAGTGCTTCATCACTTCTCTTTAGTAACTCATTGGCTTCTTCATCAAATTTCAGTTCATTGGCCAATCTTTCAACTTCACACTTCAATGCTTGATTCTCAAATTCTTTCTCAGCTATTCTAGTCTCAAACTTTCTTTTATCTTCTACAGCTAATTTCAATGCATCTTCAACTGCTCCCTTAGAGTCAAATATCTCAGTGATTTTTATTCCTTGTGCTTCTTGATCTTTCTTTGCTGATTTCAGTTGCTCGGTAAGTATCTTGTTCTTTTCCATGAGTTCTGCAATGATTGATCCAGCTTCATCATTCAAACTACCTTCAGATGTTGTCTCAAGAGTATCAACATGTTCTTCAGTGGATTTCAGTTCACTGCACAACTGCTTTCTCACTCTCAAGGACTTTTCTAACTTTATTTTCAAATCATCAATCACCTCTTGTGCATTTTCTAGTTCAAACTCAAGACTATCAATCTTCTTAGATTGCTTGTAACTTTCCATAGCCATGATCTTTACTCTTAGGCTGTTAAACCCTTATCTCAAGAGACCAGCTCTGTTACCAATTGTTGAATTAATCTATGGAAAGGTAAGTGTTGAGAGGGGAGGGGTGAATCAATACTTTTAAAACTTTTAACCATGCACATTGATCAATTATCGAGTTGAATACATTGCATAAATGAAAATAAAGTAAATAACTCAAATCATGAAATATGCAACATAACACAGATATTTTGGTCACGCAAAAATCCTTTGTTAGAGAAAAAACCTGCAATGGGGATGACACCCACAATCATTCACTACTGCAGTATAAAGATTGCTTGGTTAGAGCTACAATTTAGCTACTTCTGATAGCTTACCATGTTAGGAGTATTATACTCGGTTAAGAGTACAAAAGACTTATTTTGTCTACCTTGTTAAAGGATTTAACAATCTCTAATCTGAGAGACGTACCTAATTAAAGGATTTACAAAATGTAAAGACCTATTAGGGCCTACCCACAAGCGGGATTTGTACAACTCTGAATACAACAAAAATCAGTACAAAACTATCTGATAAGAATGCATCATTCAAATGTTGTCTAGACTCATTATGCTCTATAACTCTATTACCTTGTTCTTCACTTGGTAGCTTAGTATCATAAGCTTTGCGTCATTCTACATACCTCTCCTTTGCTTCTCTTTGCAACATCTTCATCAATTCTTCAGCTTTTAGCAACAACAGCAACATCTTTAAGCTAAATGTTTAAACTGATCTCTTATATAATTTCTAGGCGTTTAACCAGATCTAGGGCAACATGTATCAACGATGGAGATTAAGTTGTTAAACTTAAGTTACATCAAAACTGTCTATAATAAGAATGCATCATTCAATGTTATTCATACTCATTATGCTATATAACTTTGTTACCTTGTTCTTCACTCGATAGCTTAGTATCATAAGCTCTGCTTCATTCTACATACCTCTCCTTTGCTTCTCTTTGCAACATCATCATCAAATCTTCAACTTTTAGCAACATCTTTATGCTAAATGTTTAAACTGATCTCTTATATAATTTCTAGGCGTTTAACCAAATCTAGGGCAACATGTATCAACGATGGAGATTAAGATGTTAAACTTAGGTTACATCTCCAATGTCATATGTCTTCTAAAACTTCATTGGTGGATCTGCCTTGTGATCATATCCAATCATGTGTTTGAAGTCCCAATGACTCAACTAACGCTTGCCTTGCACTCTGTGCCATGCATCCTACTCGGCTTCAATGTATCTAATTTCAAATGAAATTTCAGCTCTGGAATATTCAGTAACATGCTTGTGCTTACTCGATAACTATGTGCTCTCTTCTTGGTGTCCACGAGTGCTCGGTAACTGTCTTCTCATGACTCGGTATATGTAGCTTGCTCGGTGCTTGATAACTGCTCGATGCTTGGTGGCTTTCTCAGTTGCCTTTACCAAATGTGTCTCCTTCATTCTATGACTTCCTTGCTTCTGTTACATTCACCGATATATGACTTTGTAGAAAACTAATGACAACAAAATCTCTTTAGGAGTAACACTAACCCCATCTCTCTCTCTCTAACCCTATACTAGCCCCTAAACCCTAAGCTCCGAGCCCTAAGCCATAAGCATTAAGCCCTAAACCATAAACTAATCCCTAAACCCTTAATCCTAAGCCTTGAACCCTTAACCCTCTCTATGTGTCTCTCTCTCAAACCCTATACTAATTCCTAAACCCTAAGCCCTAAGCCTTATGCCCTAAACCCTAAATCCTAAGCCCTAAACCTCCTCTCCCCATCTCTCTCTAACTGTAAACTATGAGGCCTACACCCTAAACCCTAAGGCCTCTAACTTACTCCCTCTCACTCTAAACCTATACTCTAAGCTCTAAGCCCTAACCCCATCTCTCTCTAACCCTATACTAGTCCTTAAACCCTAAGCTCTGAGCCTTAAGCCCTAAATCATAATCCATAAACCCTATACTAATCCCTAGATCCTAAGCCCTAAGTCCTTAACTCTCTTTGCATCCCTCTCTCTCTCTCTAACTATAAACCCTAAGGCCTACAACCTAAACTTTAAGCCCTCTCGCGTCATCCCTCTCTCTCTAACCCTAAACTCTAAACTCTAAGCCTAAGCCCTAAACCTATCTCTCTCCTCTAACCCTATACTAGCTCCTAAATCCCAAGTGTTGAGCCATGAGCCCTAATCCCTAAACCCTATACTAATCCCTAAACCCTAAAATTTTAAGACCTTAACCCTCCCTCTCTCTCTAACTGTAAACCCTAAGGTATATGCCCTAAGCCCTGCTCTCTCCCTTCCTCCCTCTCTCTCTCTCTCTAAATGTAAACTCTAAGCCCTAATCCCCAATCCCGTCTCTCTTTCTAACCCTATACTTGTACCTAAATCCTAAGCCTTAAGCCCTAACCCTAAACCTTATACCCTAAGCTCTAAACAATAAACCCTAAACACTATACTAATCCCTAAATCTTAATCCCTTAACCCTCTCTCGTCATTTTTGTCTCTCTAACTATAAGCCCTAAGGCTTATGCCCTAAACCCTAATCCCACTCCCTTCCTCTCTCTCTCTAACCCTAAACGCTAAGACATGAGCACTAACCCCATCTCTCTCTAACCCTCTAGTAGTCCCTAAACACGAAGCCCTGAGCCCTAAGCCCTAAGCCTTCAGCCCTAAGTGCTAAACTCTAAACCCTATATTAATCCCTAAAACCTAAATCCTAAGCCCTCAACCCTCTGTCCCCATCTCTCTCTAACTATAAACCCTAAAGCCTACATCCTAAACCCTAAGTCTTCTCACTTCCTCCATCTTTCTCTATCATGCTAAAAGTTGTCTAACCTTAAACTCAAAGCCCTAACCTTCTCTCTCTAAGCCTATACTAGTTCCTAAACCCTAAATCCTATTACTAACCCACAGACCCTAAATCCTAATCCCTAAGCCCTTAGCCCTCTCTCACAATCCCTCTCCCTCTAGTTGTAAACCCTAAGGCTTAAGCCATAAACCCTAAGCCCTCTCCCTTCATCCCTCTCTCTTTATTCTTCTCTCTAACCCTAAACTCTAAGCCCTAAGCTCTAAGCTCTAAGCCCTAATCCAATCTCTTTCTCTCTCTAACCCTGTACTAGTTCCTAAACCATAAGCCCTAACCTCATCTCTCTATCTAACCCTATATTAGTCTATGAACCCTAAATGCTAAACCCTAAGCCTTGAGCCCTATACTAATCCCTAAACCCTAAATCCCAAGTCCTAAGCCCTTAACCCTATTTCCCCCGTCTGTCTCTCTTTCTCTCTCTCTCTAACTATAAATCCCAAGGCCTACACTATAAACCCTAAGCCCTTACCCTTCCTCCCTCTCCCTTCCCACTCTCCATCTCTTGCACTCTCTCATTCTATTCCTCTCTAAGTTCCAAGCCCTAAACACGTTAGGAATAACAATCCACAAGCACAACTGAGAAGGGGGTGAATCAGTTGTGAGGCAATTATTAAACATTAAACATTATAAACCAAAACTTCAATTCAAATTAAAACACAGTAAATGCCAACACAATAACACAATCTTTTTTTCTCGAGGAAACCTTGTTAAAGGTAAAACCCCAGTGGGAATTAACACCCACAAATAATGTACTGAGAGTATGGTATCCCTGTTAAAATATTTAGCCATGTTAGGAGCTTATTACAACATTACAGTACACAGTCCCTGTTAAAGGGCAGATCCTATTAGGAGTCAAGAGTAATAGTGGGCTCACTGCCCAAGCACACTACCCAAAGAAGGTTCAAGCCACTCTCAAGGATTTACAATCCAAACAAGTGTATATAATAAATATACAATCCAGTGAATTGTCTGATAGCAACTGTCTTTGCTTGGTCAGTTCCAATGAAGTACTATAATCACAAACTCTGCTTTACATCCAGCAGCCAATCAAGCTTCGCAGCTTCCACACTTCTTCCTTTTCAATTACCTTCTCATCATCACATACATCTTTTCAAAAGAAAAGATCTCTCATATATACCCTATTACAATAATTGATTAGGTCAACCAATTAAGCTTTCCCAAAATACAAATAATTATTTAACCCCTTGCTAAGATACACAAGGTATCTAAAACAAGTAAACATCAATTACAATACATCAAATATAGTCCAAGATCGGCAATTCATGCTCGCAATCTATAATGCACGCTACATCGCTGAAGTCGGCCCCAAATAGGTCTCGTCCAAAATACACGCCACAACTGATGTCACCAACAACCACACGACTTGCGATCAATAAAAAACATTCCTCAATATGTCTTATGTCATCTCTTAAGCTCACATAACTTGAATCATCATCGCCTGTAAGATATCCCCAGAACACAGAGACTTGCTCTGTCAAGCATCACTATCACAGTCTAGAAACCAGTCTTCACTAAAACATCTGTAACAACTCCAATATGCAATATTAATCCAAGCGATCTTAGAAATAAGATCATCACACATCCTTCTTCATATCATCATCTTTGCTCATTTAGATTCATCTGTACAATGTATGTACACTTCTATCAGTCATCATAAAATAGTAATAACCAGTATGTTCTCTCCACAGAAACATATGTTGACATCAGTGACAAAACATGAATGCCAACAACATCAATAGTACCCAATTCTAATATCATCCAACAATCTCCCCCTTTGGCATTAATGGCAACATATGGGAAAATCCATCAACCCAAAAGTACTCTCTCAATACAATCTTCTCAATATCCTCAACACAATTCTCCCTAAAGCAATAGGGATTTTCACATAGAATCTCTCCCCCTTTGACAACAATGGAAAATGGTGCCATAACTCTTCTTTAATCTTCTGCAAGGTGTAGCTTTTTCAAATCTTCATGTCTAACAGCCACATGCAAAATCACCCAAATGTGCTCTAGTGTTTGTGTGATCACTCCCCCTGAGGAGTAGATCCATACATCAAGTCCAAAAAATAATATATCTCTAAAAGCCACTGGACTGATGCATGCCTGCATCAATTAATTACCACAGGGAGGGGCTCTCACCCAAGCATGCTTCTGAGATACTCAAAAGCATCTTTTGGCAAAGTTTTTGAAAATATATCTTCTATCTGTTCCTTTGTGCTAACATACTCCAGTCTAATCTCTTTCTCTACTACCTTGTCTCTCAAGAAATGATACTTAATAGAAATATGTTTAGTCTTTGAGTGCATTACAGGATTCTTCAACATATTCACGGTGCTAGTGTTATCACAATGGATAACCACTAGCTCTTCAAAAATTATTCCAATGTCCTACAGCATTTGTTTCATCCAAACAAATTGTGTACAATTTATAGCAGCAACAACATACTCGGATTCAGCAGTAGACTGAGCAATACAGTCCTGCTTCTTACTTAACCATGAAACCAGTCTTTTTCCAAGGAAAAATGCTCCACCACTTATACTCTTTCTATCATCCACACTACCCGCCCAATCAGCATCAATATAAGCCTGTAAAATAAAGTCATCGGATTTTTCATACCATAATCCATACTCTATTGTTCCTTTCAAGTATCTGAAAATTCTTTTCACAGTAGCAAGGTGTCTCTTTAGGATCTGCTTGATATCTTGCCACAATTCCAACTGCATTGGAAATATTTGGTCTAGTGTGAGTCAGATATTGTAGACCCCCAATCATTGATCTGTACTTTGTCTGAAAAAACACTCCGAGTTTCATCATTACTAGTAAGTTTATAACTAGTCACCATGGGTGTCCCAACAGGTGTACAATCTTCCATTCCAAACTTCTTCAACATTTTCTTAAGGTACTTGGTTTGAGATATAAAAATATCATTCTTATTCTGATTAATTTGCAAACCAAGAAAAAATTTCATCTCACCAATCATTGACATTTCAAATTCATTTTCCATTTCTTTAGAGAACTTTTTACTCATTTTATCATTGCTTCCAAAATTGATATCATCAACACAAACTTCTATGATTAGAATTCCATCTTCACTAGTTCTTAAATATAAATTACTGCCTGCATTACCTTTTCTGAAACCAAGACGAAGTAGATACATGTTTAGTCTTGCATACCATGCTCTCAGTGCTTGTTTCAGTCCATACAATGCTTTCTTTAACTTACAAACCATGACTTCATCTTCTGTCAAAGGAAATCCATCAGGTTGCTCTATGTATAATTTTTCTTCCAAATCTTCATTCAAGAATGCAGATTTCACATCAATTTGATATACTTTAAAGTCTTTATGTGCAACATAAGCAAGAAATAATCTCATAGCTTCCAATCTAGCAACAGGTGCAAATGTTTCTTCAAAGTCTATGCCTTCTTGTTGCGAGTAGCCTTTACAAACCAGTCTAGCCTTATTTCTTACCACTGTTCCTTCCTCATCCATTTTGTTTCTGAAAACCCATTTAGTTCCTATCACGTTTTTGTTTTTAGGTTTTGGGACCAATTTCCAAGTATTGTTTTTCTTTATCTGTTCCAGTTCTTCTTGCATAGCTTTAGTCCAAGATTCATCTCTACATGCTTCATCAATAGTTTTCGGTTCAACTTGAGAAATCAAACAAATTTTGTCTCTTACTTTAGATCTTGTCATCATTTCATTACTTGCATTACCAATGATTTGATTTTCAGGATGGTTCTTCTTAACATACCTTGGAGTCTTAGGAGTTTCAGTAAGCTCAATTGATTCATCTTCAATCTCATTATCAATCTCCAAAGGTTTTGCAATAGTGACCTTTTTTATCTCTGCAATCTGACCACGGTCATACATTCTTTCCTGAATTTGAAACTTTTCATCCATCCTCGCATTAGCGATTTCAATCAACTTCCTCAATCTAAGATTGAAACATTTATATGTTTTTCTCTTAGTAGAATAACCAAGGAAGATACCTTCATCACTTCTAGCATCAAACTTCCCTATCTCATCATCTCTTTTGATATAGCATTTACTTCCAAATATTCTAAAATATTTTACAGTAGGAGTATGATCAAACCATAATTCATAAGGAGTCTTACTTGTACCTTCTCTGATCTGAATTATGTTCAAGGTGTACACATCAGTACCAACAGCTTCTCTCCAATGAATATGTGATACATTTCCTTCCAGTAGCATAGTTCTAGAAGCATCTAATATTGTTTTGTTTCTTCGCTCTGCTATCTCATTCTGTTGTGGTCCTAGGAGCAGATGTATGTCTGAATATTCCATGTTCTTCGCAGTAGGTATTAAATAAATCTGAAGTGAACTCACCAACTCTATCTGATCTCAAACATTTTATCTTCAAACCTCATTCATTCTCAACTTTTTCTTTGAATATCTTGAATTTGTCAAATGCATCGAATTTCTCTCTTAAATATGTAACCCACATCATTCTAGAAAAGTCATCAACAAAAAGTATAAAGTACCTTTCACCATAATAAGATCTTGCTCTTGTAGGACCACAGAGATCTGTATGTACCAGATCCAACTTCCCTTTTGCTGAATAAGATTTGCTTTTAAAAATGCTTCTAGTCTGCTTCCCCATAGCACACTCTCTACGCATAGTGTTAGATGGTTTTACAATCTTAGGTAGATCTCTTACTGCATTAGTCATACTTTCCTTCACAATATTATCAAAGTTAACATGACAAAATCTTTTATGCCATAACTAGCTGTCATCAACCTTTGCAATAAAACAAGAAGCCTCAGATGTATTCAATTCAAATACATTACCTCTAGATTTAGTACCAAATGCAATCAAGTCTCCTGATTTACTTCTGATAGAACATTTCCCATCATTGAATTTCAATTGACAACCTTTGTCCACTAGTTGTCCAACACTCAACAGATTATGCTTAAGTCCATCAACAAGCAGTACATTGTCAGTATTTTTTTTTCCATCCAAAGAAATAGATCCAACTCCAATGATAAGCTTAGGAGCATTGTCACCAAATCTAACAACACCACCAGCATACCTTTTAAGACTAACAAACTTGTTTTTATCTCCATTCATATGATGTGAACAACCACTATCTATAACCCATTCAGATTTCTTTTCAACACGAGATACTAAGGCTTTTTCTTCATGTATAGGTTCATCATCCTTAGTAGCAATAAATCCAATTTCATCATAATCAACAACTTCATCATCAGAAACACCTTCACTAGCATAATAACATTCCTTGTCTTTTGGATACTTTGATTTGTAAAACTTAGGTTTATGTTTTGGAACCCTTGTAGGACAAAAAGATGTAAAATGACCAATCATGTTGCATGAAAAACATTTCAAAGGTAGCTTGCCTTCAAATTTACCCTTACCTCTCTTTTCTATTCTAGCGATCAGGGCTACCACTTCATCTAGCTTTCTCTCTTCTTCATGTATCTATTCCCATTCATCATCATAGTCTCCAAGTTCTTCTCTCAAGTCACTATTTCTAGTGCTCGCAATTCCAGATAAGGTCTTTTTGTTTCTATGCACGGTCGCCTTGAATGCTGACTCGACTTTAGGTAGAGAATCTCCCAGTTCTACGGCTTCAAAAGTAGTTTGCTTTCCAATCAACATCTCTACTGAAGTTCGCTGTCAAAGGTATAATCTCCTCTATAGCTTGTACTTTAGTTCTGTATTCAGGTGTCAAAGATCTGAGAATCTTCGCAATCACTTCTTCCTCACTGTAAGTACCTCCAGAGATCTTGATGCCAGTAACTACTTCAGTAATTCTCTGTGCATATGCTCTAATGTTCTCATCATCTTTCATTTTCAATGATTCCATCTTTGTCTTCCATTTTTGTAGCTTTGCATGTTTGGTAAACTTATCTCCTTCATATAATGCTTCCAATCTTGTCCAAATTTCATGTGCATAATCTAAGTCTTTTACTTCTGTGAATTCACCTTCAGAAAGTGTGTTGATCAATGATTCCCTTGCGACCATGTTACATGAAAATAACTTCTTTTCATCTTCAGTAGCTTTATCCAGTTCATCCTCAGTCTTTATCTTTTCCTTTCTTTTGTGATCATCTAGAGTCGATTCCCAAACATAGCAAATGTGTTCTCATCTTGTTCTTCCAACTGTCAAAGTTTTCAGGATCAAATTTTGGACTATCTTTCATGTAGTAAGTCATCTTTAGGATCATCTCAAGCTGTTAAGCTTTCTCTCTAAGGACCAGCAGCTCTGATACCAATTGTTAGGAATAACAGTCCACAAGCACAACTGAGAGGGGGGTGAATCAGTTGTGAGCTAGATTATTAAACATTAAACTTTATGAACCAAAGCTTCAATTCAAATGATAACACAGTAAATGCCAACACAATAACACAATCTTTTGTTGTCGAGGAAACCCTGTTAAAGGTAAAACCCCGGTGGGAATTAGCACCCACAAATAATGTACTAAGAGTATGGTATCCCTATTAAAAGATTTAGCTATGTTAGGACCTTATTACAACATTACAGTACATAGTCCCTGTTAAAGGACAGACCCTGTTAGTAGTCAAGAGTAACAGTGGGCTCATTGCCCAGGCACACTGCCCAAAGAAGGTTAAAGCCACTCTCAAGGATTTACAATCCGAACAAGTGTATATAAGAAATATACAATCCAGTGAACTGTCTGATAGCAACTATCTTTGCTTGGTCAGTTCCAATGAAGTACTATAATCACAAACTCTTCTCTACATCCAGCAGCCAATCAAGCTTCGCAGCTTCCACACTTCTGTCTTTTCAATTACCAATAATTGATTAGGTAGGCCAATTAAGCTTTCCCAATATACAAATTATTATTTAACCCCTTGCTAAGATACACAAGGTATCTAAACCAAGTAAACATCAATTACAATACATCAGATATAATCCAAGATCCGCAATCCATGCTCACAATCCATAATACACGCTACATCTCTAAAGTTGGCCCCAAATAGGTCTCCTTCAGAATACACGCCACAGCTAACGTCACCAACAATCACAGACTTGCAATCAACAACAAACATTCATCAATATGCCTTCTGTCATCTCTTAAGCTCGCATAACCTGAATCATCATCGCCTGTAAGATATCCCCAAAACACAGAGACTTTCTCTGTCAAGCATCACTGTCACAGTCCAGAAACCAGTCTTCACTAAAACATCTATAACAACTCCAATATGCAATATTAAGCCAAGCGATCTTAGAAATAAGATCATCACGCATCCTTCTTCATATCATCATCTTCGCTCGTTCATATTCATCCGTACAGTGTCTGTACACTTCTGTCAGCCATCATACAATAGTAATAACCAGTCTGTTCTCTCCACAGAAACATATGTTGACATCAGTGACAAAACATGAATGCCAACAACATCAATAGTACCCAATTCTAATATCATCCAATAAATCCCAAGTCCTAAGCTCTCTCTCTCTCTCTCTCTCTCTCTCTCTCTCTCTCTCTCTCTCTCTCTATAAACC
>MU224331.1:2928072-2943890 GCA_018584345.1 Thuja plicata | reverse complement strand
GAAAATGAATATGTGGGAGAGAGGATGAGAGAGAGGGGGAAGGGAGAGGGAGAGTGTGATAGAGAGAAGGAGAGGGAGGGAGGGGAGATGAGGGGAGAGGGGAAAAGGAGAGAAGGGAGAGGAGTGGGAGAGAGGAGAGAAGGAGAGAAGGGTGAGGGTGGGAGAGAGGGAGGTGACAAAGATAGAGAGAGTTCATAAAGATAGAGGCTAGTAAGGGGGGAGGGTAAGTGGTGGAGATGGAGAGACACAAATAGAAAGGTGAGACACTTATAGGGAGAAATAGATGTCAGAGATCTAATTGGAGAGAGGTAGAGGGTTGAGATGAATAGATGATGATATAGGGAGCTAGGGTAATGAAATATGGATGGAGCGGTGTACAAAATAGCTCGAAACCCTAAACTCTAAGTTTTAGTGAAGTTGGGAAATATGGACAAAAAATAGCTATGTCAAACATATGGCTAGTGCCATATATGGAATACACCGTATAGAGAGCATTTTTTACATATGTTGTGCACCATTTATGGCATGCACCATATTGAGTACCTAGGGAAACACCAAGCCTTAGGCTTGGATTGGCCTTGGGCATCCAACCCAAAGGCTTGGACATCTCTAATAGGCCCGAGACATGTTTTTCATAAAACATACAAAAAATCTAACATTTTTGTTTGTTCATACCGTCAAGTTTGCACCCGGTTCAACATAGACAAAATCAAACACCATGATTTTGTTGAGCTCTTTGTTAGCTATCTAACCATATAGTTTATTTTGAATTTTTATTATGTTAAGCATTCCATCTCTGATTTCTTTTGTAAGTATGTCTAATTTTTGTCAAAAACCAATGTGTAGTATTTTGGGCATAAATTTTGGTTGGTTCATCAAATTTTAGAACAAGTTATATTTTTAGAAACTAGACTCCATTCTACATGCATAGAAGAAAACAAATTTTGATTATCGATTAGTTTTCAACAAAATCTAGGGGGAGCATGCTCAAATTACATATTTTCACGATGTACCCACTTCAAAAAATCATACATTCATAAAAAAAATAAGCCAAAAAATCTGGGATAAACTACGTGTTGTTAGCTAATTTCTCACTAGAGCAATTAAAAAATTCAAAAAAAAAGTTGACATTTTAGGGGGAGCACACCAGGCACTATGTTATGTTTTTTGGCAAACAATAGGACCACTTTGTGTGCTCCCCATTTTTGAGGCCCTTAATCTGCCCCATTTTAAAAAAAACAATAATTTAGAAACAAGATTCAAAGTACTACAACTCTTGTTCTGGTCACATTTTCAAATTTTGAGTGTAACTATCTTGATTTTCTTGTTGAAGTGCAAAGATTGTTGATTTTTAAAAAAAATGACATCTTATACCCCTTTTTGGTCCCCCATCTTTGTGCACTTACCCTCATGCATTCAACAACACCATTTTGCTCTGGTGTCCTAGCAATTGTCATTTTCCTTTCAATTCAATGCCCGCTAAAAAGTTTGTTAAACTCTCTTGATCAAAATTTATTTCTACTATATGTTCTCAATCATTTTATCTAGTCTCCCCTTTTGATTCTCTACTAGAGCTTTAAAATTTTTAAAATTAGGAAAAACTTTATGTTTCTTCTTGAGAAGATAAATCCACACCTTACTAGAATAGTCACCTATAAATGAAGCAAAATATGATAAACCCCTAATAGATGGTATATGAGCTTCCCAAGTATCCAAATTAGTTGAATATAAAACTTGCATGCTTCCAGTAGTACTTCAAGAAAAAACTCAGTTTATTCTACCTTCCAAACAAAAAACATTCACAAAAATTAAAATATTTAGATTTGGCATATGGGAGAAGATTTCTATCTAGTTGTACCTTGAGACCACGATCACTCGTATGGCCTAGCCACTGATGCAAGGTTGATACCGAGTCCATTCTACATCAGATACTATTATAGCCTCTCCAATGTTAT
The DNA here is from genome assembly GCA_018584345.1 of Thuja plicata. Classification (NCBI taxonomy): domain Eukaryota; kingdom Viridiplantae; phylum Streptophyta; class Pinopsida; order Cupressales; family Cupressaceae; genus Thuja; species Thuja plicata. The sequence goes on along the minus strand of MU224331.1, from coordinate 2,941,935 downwards.
TTTCTCCAACCATAGAGATTGCCAACCTCTCTCTCTCTCTAGCATAACCAACACTACCTTTGTACCTTAAGACAACTATTTTCTACAACGAATTGATAATCTTGTTCATAGAAAACTCCCAATGATTGATAATTTTTCTTTAATCCTAATAGATGTCTGACATGCTAAATAATTCTTACTATTCCATCAAACATCTTGATTATTACCTTAGCTTCACTAATAACTTTACATGGTTTTTCATTTCCCTGTAAACCATACCTCCATCATAAGACTGAAAAGTAGAAAATGAGTCGTTTTGTGGGGTCATGAAATGAGGCACCAAAATCAAGTGTCCAAACATGAAGTAAAGGGCCTCTCAGATTAGTAGTTAATACATATTTTTCTTCGAATAGTGTTTCAACTTCTGTAGTGTTGCCTCATATGCGCGTAAACTAGGATTCTCTTTGCTTGCTTTTGGCAGACTACTATCCTTTTTGACATGTCCATTTTTCCACAATTCCAACATTTTACTCTCTTTCACCCCTTGGATTTGGATTTGGTTTGTCCGTGTTTAGTATTGGCTCCTTCCTAAATTCTACTTCTTGCAAATAAGGCTTCACTTGAAGAAGCTCATTGAGATGTCTTTTGCTTTGAACCTTCAAAGATTATTGTAGCTACCACATTTTCAAAGACTAGCTTCCCACTTGATCCCAAGTTCGTGGCAACAAACATAATAATATTGCTAACTTGTCTTCTATAATTTTCAATCCCATTTAAGCCCACTTTCTTATTAGTGTGTTGAAATTGTTTAGATAATTTCCGACTAATGAAATTTCACACATCCTTAGATTATACAACAATCTTCATAATAGAATTTATTTTTCCAATGGCTTCATCTCACACAACTTTGCGAGCTTATTCCACAAACCATGAGCTGATTTCTCCTTTGCAACATTAAATATAATTGAATCTGCTAGAGATAATTAGATTACTTCTCTGACCATGCCATCCTTTTCGTCCCATTCTCTAGGTTTTGACACTACCCCTTTAAGAGCTAGGGAATATCCTTAAATAGAAAGTGGAATTGTAAATATTGTTAAATCATTTCTTCAAGTACACGACATCTTGGTTGGTTTGATCTAGATTAATGTACTTGACCTTTCACAATAAAAATAATACTCTCTACAATCCAAAGAGCACCTTTTTTTTATAAATTCACATTTAATATTTTATTTATATACACATGTATTCAAAAAAAAGTGCGTAACAAAAGATATACACTCAACATATATCATTAACATATTTAAACATAAAAATAGTATAAATTACTAAGTGACAAGAACAATTGAAAGATGGAAGTGATCTTGACTATCCAATTTGCAATTTGCTCATACATCAATAGGGCCCAAAGAAACAACTAACATGATCTAACTATCAATATCATTATTAACATTTCCCTCTTGAATTTCAACATATAAATCCAATCCTTAAAAAAATAGAAACAGTGTTAGCAAATTGCGCAAACTTAAAATTAGAGGCATGGAAGTTTTCCCCTAAGATGTAAGTTTACTGCGAGATAAAAAGGGGCCACGTTACAAGCCGTGGGAGTCATTGGTGGTCCCCAGCGGCGGAATAATCTTTTAGAGAAGCCCTACACAAGATTCCCGTTATGTGGTTGGAAATTTCTCGGCAAACATAATCAGACATGATCTATTTGTTTGCACTTAAAATTCTAATATTCTTTTGACCATACAACATCTCCCTCTTTCTTCAATTTTTCTTCGTCGTCTTCGACAAGTTAAACCTTTGCATTCCCATTGGTTCTGCATGTAGATTTTCCACTAGCTAACTGTACAGGAGCATCTTCCTATTACTGACTGAGGAAAAAGCAGCTGCATTCTGTTTGTGCCATGGTCATAATTAGTCTATGATAATTTGTAAGACAGCTAAAAGCATGAATTTCTAACATTTTTTAATCTTGTTCTAACCGTCATCATAACCATAGATAGGTTTGCGGTGTCTTTCTTATTCTTTTCCCTCTCCTCGTATTTCTTATTCTTTTCCTATCGTTCTTGAACAAGGAAGAAAAATGGTGGAAGATATGCATGTGGTAGTAATTAGTCTAAGAAATGTGAGACTGATACTTACTTTTCAATACAAATATTAGCTATTGTTGTATCCTTCTTTTCATCAAATCCAGTACTCTCTGCAATTAAAAGGTTTCATACATTTTTGCAATTCTAGTCTTCTATTCATGGCTTCCTCCTCCTCATCTCCTCTGAAAAGATCGATGGCAAGTCCTAAACTGTATGATGTATTCATCAGCCACCGAGGACCTGATGTCAAGGACACGCTTGCGAAACAGCTCTATGAGCGTCTTCGGGAAAGAGGGTGTCGTGTATTTCTGAACCGTGACGAAATAGAAGGGGGAGATTCTTTTCCTTTTGGCATTCGCAATGCCATATGCTCATCTAATGTGCAAATTGCCATATTTTCCAAAGGATATGCAGAGTCTTCATGCTGTTTAGATGAGCTTGTCCTTATGTTGGAACAAACTGATGCCCTGTTTATTCCTGTGTTCTACGATGTGGAACCTTGGGAGCTTCGTTACATCAACAAGAAGTCCCAGTATACTTTCGCCTTTTCTGCTTATCAAAGTAATGGCAGCAATCTTGATAGGTTGGATGTTTGGAAGAAGGCCCTTGCATCTGCTGCAAACATATCTGGTTATGAGCGTAGCCAACAGCAAGAGTAAGATTACTGCCATGTGCTTTGAATTCGTCATGCTTTCCCTTTTTCTACATAATGATATTCAGTTTAGCCTGGTAGTAAGATTACTGACATGTGCTTTCTATTCATGGCGTTTTCCCTTTTTCTACACTACATGATATTCATTTTAGCTTAGTAGTAAGATTACTACCATTTGCTTTGTATACATAATGTTTTCCTTTTTTCTACACTACATGGTATTCATTTTAGATTAGTAGAATAACTTTCTAAACAGATCCTTGGTCTTGGATTTCAGAGATTTGTGTGGTAAGATTGTGTCCCGTGTGCTGCAAGAAATGCAAAAGAGGACACCCTTAGGTGTTGCCAAACACCCTATTGCACTTGATGAGATCGTCCAAGATTTTGAAATGTCTTGTCCACAGACAGCGGGGTTGGTAGGCATCTTCGGACTTGGGGGGTCTGGCAAGACCACTCTGGCTAAAGAACTGTTTAACAGAAAGCGTGCAACTGCACAATACGATGCATCATCTTTTCTCTCTGATGTGAGAGAATCATATGCCAATCGTGAATTGCACTCCTTGCAAATCCAGCTCTTTAAAGATCTCTTTCATGAGGATGCAAAATTTAGCAATAGAGATGAAGGTACGGCACGGCTGAAGTATCGGCTTGGAGGGGCAAGGGGTTGGCGGTTCCTGATAGTCTTAGATGATATCGATCAGCTGGACCAGTTAGATGCCCTGTTACCTGAACTCGAAGGTATACTCAGCTCTGGTAGCCTGGTTATTATTACAACCCGTGACCAAAGTGTGTTAATGGCTTCAGATGTTAGTACCCATTACAAGATGAAGCCACTGGATAGAGATCATGCTAAAGAGCTCTTCTGTAGCCATGCTTTTCCCACACGGGATCCACCAACTGCATTTGAAAAATTGGTTGAAAGCTTCGTTGAATTTTGCGGCGGTTTGCCACTTTCACTAATAGTTATGGGTGCCCATGTTCATGGGAAGGATGAGCTTTATTGGAAGTTACAATTGGAAAAAGTTGAGAAAATACCTTCGGAAGAAATACTAAAGAGACTTAAAATTAGCTTTGATGGTCTGGACAAAGAGGAAAAACAGATATTTGTAGATATTGCTTGTTTTTTTAATAAACACAAATATTTTGACATCCATCAATGGATCTTTGCAAAGGAAACTGTTTCGAGCTCTTGGGATGATCCTACTAGAATTCACATTAGTGCATTGCAAAGAGAGATGTCTTATGGGGAAATTGTACCTATATCAATCTGGAAGACATCCGGTTGGAGCGCTGAATATGCAGTTCAAAACCTGCAAGATAAGTGTCTGATTGAAGTGAAGGTCGAAGATGAGTATTGGTGGAGCTTTGAAATGCACGATCACCTCCGCGATCTGGGACGACAAATGGCAGATGAGTTGGGCCCTCCTCGGCTGTGGAAACCAGACATTCTAAGATCTCTGGTCTACTTCTTCTGTACATTTTTTAAATTAAAATATTTCAATTTGTATGTATTTATAATTATTTTTCTGCCAACCACACTTAACCCTGATCCTTATGTGCAGGAAGCAGAAGGATTTAAACACATCCTAGAAGAAACAAAGGCCAGGTGTTTCAATTCATTCTGGGATTCATCCCTTGCAAGCACACTTATTTATTTTATAGGTAGTTTAAATGACTCTGCTGAGACTCAACTCCTGTGGCTTGAAATTAATAGAGGTGTAGGCTCTTTAAAAGAAATTCCTCCAGAGACTCCTCTACGAAAATTGCACTGTTTAGATGAGACTACTGACACTCAACTCCTTTGCCCATGGATTCCTATACGAATACTTTGCTATTCAAATGACTCTGATAAGACTCAACTCCTGTGGCTTGAAAGTAATAGAGGTGGAGGCTCTTTAAAAGAAATTCCTTCATGGATTCCTCTACAAACATTGCAATTTTTAGCTCTTGACGATGTGGAAGGATTGTGGAACAGCTTCCAGCAACAAATGCAGAACAATTCCCAGGTATTTCGTTGTGCTTTGCTAGAAATTAAATATCCCTTCACGTCCGACAATACATTTCAGAGTACTTGTTTAGCGAATGTTGTTTACTACTGAACTAATTCATTTTTTGAGGGTAATTGTGAATGGCAGGCCACTTTCGAGTTGAGAAGGCTACACATTTTTGGTTCTCCCTGGTTGCAAAAGCTTCCAGAATTAGGGCAGCTAGAGAAACTGAATACTCTTGAAGTGGAGAGATGTTATGAATTGGAAACAGTATCAGGGTTATCTTCTCTAACAGGGCTTCGATCTCTTAAACTGTATAGGTGTACCAAATTGGAAACAATATCAGAGTTATCTTCTCTAACAGGGCTTCAGTCTCTTCATGTGCAGAAATGTTACAGGGTGGAAACAATATCAGAGATGTCTTCTCTAAGAGGGCTTCAGTCTCTTCATGTGCAGGAATGTTACAGACTGAAAACAATATCAGGGTTATCTTCCCTGACAGGGCTTCAATCTCTTCATGTGCAGGAATGTTTAAGACTGAAAACAATATCAGGGATATCTTCACTAAAAGGACTCCAGTCTCTTCATGTGATAGAATGTCCCAACTTGGAAACAATATTCAGCTTATCTTCTCTAACAGAGCTTGGGTCACTTCATATGCAGGGATATGTGGGGGATTGTTTCAAATGTGAATTAATATTTTCTGAAGAGTTCAATGTTGCAAATCTACATTATCTGGAACGAATCGCAATTCTAGGATGTTGTCAGCTGCAGAGAGTACAAGGTTTTGAAGAGTTACAAGGATTGAAAAGTTTGGCGATTGAAGTGCCTGAGAATGGATATGCATGGGTACGAAATTGTGTTTATACACTCAGGGTACTACTTTTTCTCAACACATAATTTTGTTTATTTATTAATTGCGAAAAGAGAATTCAGTGGTTTTTATTTTTGTGGTGGAGAGCGCATAAAAATGTTACTACCTATTTATAAGTTATTTGTATCAATTAGCAATATGCTTACATTGATATTTTAAATGTTTCAGAGGCTACCGTCAGAGTGTACGGTATTGATAGGGAATGCAGTGGATGAAGCAATGTCTAGATTGAATGTAGAGTTGTTTTCTGAAATGATTGACGGCCCAACAATCCATGAGATAGACAGACAAGAGGATACAATGCACATGAGCAGCGCATGGAGTGCAATTACTATATATGCTTTACTATGTGAATGTGGACAAATTAAAGTTTCCGCCAAACTACAGACCTCATATACTTACTATTTTAAGTCACCAAGAGGCCAAGCGATGTTTACAATCATACTCCCCCCACAAAGCCAACTCGAATTTAGTGTTGACCGTCGAGAATTCGGGTTTCGGGGTAGAGTAGTGAAGGGGTTTAAGGCCATGGTGAATGAAGGGGAAGAAGGAAAAGCTTTAACTATATTACAAAGTCTTGTTGACAGATTATACGGAGAAAGTATGGTATAGGCTGCATATGATGTCATAAAATGAAAGAGAAAACAAAAGCAAAAGTACAGAGAAGAGTGATTAACTTTGACTGTCTTCTGTACAAATGCTTTTGTCATCTTTGTTTTATTCAGGCTTTTGATTTTTAATTGATATTTATGTAATGGAATTCAATTGCATTTCAACTCCACTTGAATGTCAATCATCTAGCTTAAACTTTAATATAATTTGCATTCATTCAAAAATGAGTATGAAGAATGTGATTAATTTTGACTATATGTTCCAGAAAAACTTATATTATTTTATTCAAGCATTTTGATTTCTAATATTTCATCTATGGAATAAAAAATAAATCATCAATATTTTTTCATCAATCTTAGAAAATTTTAAAAATTGTTTTCAATTGTATAGGAACATGTCTAATAAGTATAGATGGAGAACTTAGGAAAAGGGACTTAAAATTATAGATATCGAAATTTTTCAATTGTATTTTAATTTCACTTTAATGTGAATGTCAACGTTATAATTATCATGTATCATAAAATATATAGCACATACATCTATGCATGTATGGCATTGTCATACGGCCTCTATAAAATAATAGAGACCTTGCACGGCGTCATAATATTTACCCTTCATCATGTACTATACATATAAAACCTAGAATGCAATTCTAAATGTAGTTCTATAAAACATAAAATAAATATGAAGATAGTTGGTAAAAGAAATTAAACATGTGTCGAAATAATATAATACTAGTTTGTCTTGAAAATTGATAGATGGGACAATGCATAAATCACAAGGCTTCCAATAAATTAAACATGTGTCGAAATAATATAATACTAGTTTGTCTTGAAAATTGATAGATGGGACAATGCATAAATCACAAGGCTTCCTTTGTATTGGAGAATTTTTCTTTCTTACGAAATGGTAACCATCTACATAATTCAACCTAAGAGTGCTAGTGTTTAAGTTTACCCAGCAATGAAGGTATCAAAGTAAGAACCCATTCATTCAGTTGGTCGAGATGCTGACCTTAAATAGGAATAAGCATCACTCCCCACTATCAATAGTTCTAGTCCCAGCTTCCCCTCATTTGGTGTCATTTGCTATGAATGATGCATCATGATGTTCGATTGCTCCTAGGGGTGTGGATCTGGGCTACCACTACGATTAATTGCATCCATAGGATAAAATGGATTGAAGGAGAAAGAAAATAGGGGAATACATCATGTGATAATAATGTCAATATCTTTTTGCAAAGAATTTGAAGTCGCTGGAATTTTTCTTTCAAGGGTGATTCGATTCAAGGCACGAGAGCAATATTAGTGTTAAGTAGTGAGAGTAATAGTACTTTTCATGTTGATATTGAGGAGGAAGACCACAAGCAAAAACCAACCCTTTTCTAATAATTATTTGAAAAAACAAAAATATCATGCATGACTTGCATAACCTAAGATATTATGAGGAATGCTATTCGAAGACTTTGGACATAGAATATACCTATTTAATGAAATGTATGTATATGCAGAAATCACTGTCATCTGCGACAATGCTTGTTGCACATGCACAAAAGTGCAAGAAGCATTCTTTGTCAAGAAAATTTTAAAAATTATGTATCATAAGCAAGGATATGTTCATTATGCTCAAGAGATGTCACACCATGTGCTTATTCTTACATAGTAAATTGACTTACCAAATGTACTCAACATAATACCACCCCATTCTTCAAAGGAAAATATTCTGAAGACTGTATCGATGGGCCCAACTCAAAAGTGAATTCACTGGGATTACAACTGAATGTAGAGAAGCGTACCATTAGTCGTTATAGCTAACTTTGCGCATCTGTAGAGCTTAAACTATAAATCGGATTTCGAGATTTTTTCTTGGTTGTCTATGTATTTAAGCTGCCAACTTAAAAAATATCTTTGGCTTATGGGTATTAATGGAGCTCCCTATAGAAATTGTTAAGCATTGAAGGGTCAAAAAGTGGTCAATCAACATGTCGTTCGATACCTACTTAAAGACGCCGAACAACCGTGCACTCAAAATTGCCAGTACTTACGGACAAATATCCCAATAGTAGCACACAAATGTCCCAGTAGTGGTGCACAAATGTCCCAGTAGTGGTGCACAAATGGGCCAATTATGAACCAAAAAAGCTAAACAACAATCAGCTATTGGTACATGTGAAACTTATTAATGAACTTTTAGTTTTCATTTGTTTGTGGGGCCAGGTATGTGTGGAGTATACAGCTATTGGAACGTGTTCAGTTACTGGTGCTCTTCCCCTACCTAACGCTTAAATTAATGGCACAAAACTGAGATCTAGCTCTTCAATGAAATTACTAACATTGCTTGTTGGATAAAATATAAAACTTCTCGATTGGTCTTACAGTTTACCCATTTGTTCCCAAGAACTGAAACTACTTGCTCAGGAGTTTGTATCCCCTTTCAGCTCAATAGGAGTCTATCAATGAAGAGCATAAAGCATCACTACACTTAACAAGACAGGAAAGAATGATTCAGCCAACTTGATGTATTAAACTTGTGGGAGTCTATTGTTGTCCCCCAAATAGCAGCTAATAAAAGGGGCCCATAAATTCCCAACTGTGGAAAGAATGATTTACATGACATTTTCCTGGCAGCTGCTCTAAAAGAGTGTTTTATGTAAAGTGTAGAAGGTGCAACCAGAATCGATCTACACAAGAACATCATGCACTAACAATTAGAGAGGCATCTGCCTTTGGATTTAGCCTTCCCAGTCAATTTTCAAAAGTCGCCCCTAAGATCAGTTGCCTGTAGCTTTCTTCAGAATTAAGAACAGCAAGCAGATCGGTATAAGAGTACACACAGCTTGAACATAGATTCCAAGAGCAAGATTGTCAAATCTCTCTGATGAAATGTGCAGGGCTGAAGCTAGAACTGCTCCAAAGAATGAACTTATTTTTTATAGACATAAAAAGAGCAAACAGGGTATCCTTGATTCCAGGTGGGCATAACCTCCCAGACAACACCAAAAAAAGCATCAACCTATCATAAATATTACCAGTCAACAAGGGAAATATCAGTAAATATTGTTTTCATTCCATAGCTAACAAGTTAGTGTTATCTGCATTAACAAATAATACCATTGAAAGAACAAAGTAGTGCAACTTTTCTGATAGTAAAGGAGAGGAATGCATACTTTACAGCATCTGCAAGAGCTGATGTACAAAGAACAAAAGCTTTGTCTGATATACCAAGTGAAACATTGATGCGTGACACCAAGATGACATCAAGGAATGTGAGAAAAGAAAGGTCGATATGAGTTCCCCTGGAGAGATCCACTTATTAGTTCTCTGTCTGTCCATGAATAGGTAAAACAAATATTCTACTAAAATTTTATGGAAACTAGAAGCTATAATTACCATTCAAGCCAAATCAGAAGCCATAGTAAGTTTTTTTTATATAATCTATTGAGGCCCACTCCCAGAAAAGAACAAGTGAACAAACAAACTACAAGCCCACAAAAAACAACCACCAAAAAACACAAATCAAACAGCAAAAATTGAACTCACAAAAACTAGCTAGCCATTTGATTTTTCTTTTCCTAAGGTCTCAGAGACATCTGAGAGGAAGCTTTGTTTCTAGATAAAGATTTTTATACGAAACTGTAGTCCAAGCCTCATCCTCCAAAACATCCCCTTCAAAGGCATCAATCACAATGTGGCATTTTCCAACCCAAACATAGAAAGCAGAGCCAAAGAACCTGATAACCCCAGAACAAGTAGAGAAACAAGAGGTTCAACCAAGAGAAAATTATTAGAAGAAATAGCTTCAAGCAAGGTATCCAAAGACAGAAATGACCATTCCTATACACGTTGTGAGAAGACAACTGCCCCACTACCATGGAAGGCAATGGAGATGAAAGCAAAACATCCAAAGAAGTCAACCCTCCAGCAACGTCCACAGGAAGCCTTGAATAAAACGGGATCCAAAGTATCAATATGCACCACAACTGACAACGGATTGCTAACAGGAGGAGAGGGTTCCCCACCTGGGAAAGGAGAAGAAAAGGGAATCAATGATGGAACCCTGAGAAACAACAGTCAATGCTTCATGAACCAATAATTGGTGGGATTTAGCATCCTTCCACCACGAAGCCTGACTCGAAGATTTCTGCTTGACTCTTGTACAAGAACCAAACAAATGAACAAGGTTGTACTTGTAACAATTACAGCATCAAAAAGCCATCTTCTCATAATCCAGCTTTTGTTTCCAAATATCATCTTCCACTTAAAGCCAAATTTCAAAGGGAAAAACCTTCAAAATATCCATCTCTACTCGAATGCCAGCAAATTAGGGTGAGAAAGAGCATCAGACTCCAAAGAGTGTTTTTAATAACCTGTAAACAGAAATCGTTCCAAAACTGTAACAGGGAGATAAGGTGGCTTAACCCATACAGGAGGAAAGGAGAAAGACTAAAAAGTAGGTTTTACAGCAGGATAACAAGGTTAAATCAACAAAACAACCTAACTGCAAACTGCAGTCCATTCTCACTACTTTTCTACTTACCATTCAAGAATTTACAAAAAGAAACAAAGATGGAACAAAGATACTCTGTGCACAGAGATAAATATCAATAAACTTTGAAAGGAAGGACTTCCAGAACCAAGACATCCAAGCCTGGAGATTTGGTACACTCAGTTAAATTTGCAGATTAAACCCTTCCCAACGAAATAGGTTTCTTCGGCCAAGACCTTCGACCCCAAGAGAAGCATTAAAATCTCCTCAAAGTATGAAATGGTGCAATCTCGCTTCGAACCCTTGATACCATCAACCCCTACCACACACAAAGGATGACAGGAACAGAATCCAAAACCTTCACAGATGGACCAAGCAAAGCCACAAAGGAGTATTGCAAGGGTGACAACGTGCCAGCAAAGCCCTCAATGTTTAGCCTGGGAGCAACTCCACCCCTTAACACAGAGGACAAGCTTGTTGGAACTGAAGCTTCCACCAAAACATCACAGGATATCTTCGAAACAAACACAATTGAACTGCCAAGCATGACAGGAGTCATCTCAAGTAACCCAGAAACATTTGAAACAAGAAAGGAAAAAGGTAGAATTGTGCTAGGGTTAACAAGAGAAAAACATTCATGAAAACCCAAAGCCATCAGGAGCATACCTTTCAACCTCTTTTTCAGTTCTTGGTTGCTATACTAGGTTCTTTAAGATGAAATATAATATTTGATTATTTATAGTTTATACATAGCTTATTGAGTTGTGTTTACTAAGTAACTTGAAGACATCCCATTCAAACTTTAAGCATTCCCAACAAAACAATCAAAGCCATTGATGCAAAACTCAAGAAAAACTCAGGAGTCAAGATGGCTCATGAGTTAAAGAATAACTCAGCAAAAAGCTATTGCAAAAACTCAAGCGAAACTTAGGAAAAACTCAGCATACAATCCTCTGATTTGCACTTAAAACCTCAGTTGTGTTTTGCTAAGTTTGTTCAACTCAGTAAAGTGATCATTTTTCATCATTTTGGACTCTTTTTTTAGAGGTGGTGTTTGAAGAATGGTGTTGACGAAGCAGCAAATGGGACTATACTGTACTCATACTTGACTATGAGTGTCGACTCCTGCAAATCCACTGTCAGATTCAATGAAGAGGAAAGACCAAACCAGAAATTGTTCAAAAGGATCTCATTCAATGACAAAGATATTATTGTATTGGGAAGCGAAAATTCTAATGAGCTTACAATCACCATCTGACAAAGTTGTAAACTTTCATCTTCCTATGATCAGTAATATGTTCCCTAAATTCAGTAGTATAAATGCTTTTCAAGAACATATTTTACAAATTTATGTTTTTTAATGTTTGAAAAATTTACCAAGTTATTCCCTGAATTTTTGAAATTAAGGTTAGCCAAGTTATTGCCGAGTCCAAGTTTTCCAAACTATGATCAAAACCATGGCAAATTGCCTTTATAGATTTGATAGAATTACTTTTGTTTTGCTGCTACCAGTAAAAGCTTCAAGTTTCAAAATTCATCCATTCATGTCTTACTTCAAGTGAAGATATTGATCAAATTGCAAACTGAACTTTGAATGTAACTGTGTAGTCTTCTAATACCAATTCTAAATTGAAAAATTCAATCAATCAAGTGTTTTGAATCGCAAATCTTATGTAACCAATTGAATCAATTTGGCGATGTACCTAATGAATTGAATGTTTTACAGTTCGGAAATTGTAATGGTTGCAATTAATAATTCAATCAATTGAGAGGAACTAAATCTATCTAGATGATGATCACATTGAACTGCAAAAAGATCTTCCCCCAAAAAAGTGAATATGAAGAATATTGTTTCCAAATTCATCCATCCATGTGTTCCTTCAAGAGAGTATATTGATCACATTGCAACCAGAACATCTACCACCAATTCTGAATAAAAAAATTCAATCAATAAAATTGGTTTGGATCACAAATCCCAAGAAACCAACTGAATCATTCTGGTGATGCATCTAATGAATTGAATGTTTTACAGTTGGGAAACTATAATGGTTACAATTCATATTTCAATCAATTCAGAGGAACACAATCTAAATAGTCGATGATCACAATGAAATGCAAAAAGATATTCCCCCCAAAAAAGTAGATATAAATATCATTGCTGCCAAATCTATGTTTATTTCCAGCTCATTGTAACTCGATAAGTTTTATTGGCAAGATTGAGAAGAATATGTTCAAGAGAAACTAGATAACTTAAAAATGAAAGTTTGTATTAATTGGACTCCCTTGACTCCAAGAGTAGAATAAAGAGAATTTGTACTTGTAGCTCAAACTTGCTGAAATAATGCTCAAAATGTAGAGAAAATTAGTATGCATAATCCTATACATGAAAATCAGAACATCTCTCTCCACTTTCTGAGCCATCCTTCATCCATTCTATAATATATCTCTATTTTAAATCAAATGTATAGTAATCCGTCATGAAGATTGAATCGTTTGGATGAGTGGCATGCTCTGCCCTTCCATTCCATCTGAAAGTTATTTCTTCTTTCATTCCATTCTAAAAGCTCAAAAATCCAACCCTTATCTCCTTCCAATGGTGCAGCAACGGCTCCCTCTGGAAGCTCAGACGCAGCCAACCCTCAGATGATGAATAATTTATGGGTGTCAATAGCTCAAGAAAAAGACCAGACTTGTAAGGAAAAGGTTAAGTTTTTCATCTCCCAATATGCCAATTGATCCATAACCATACTGAACATTCCATTTCCAAAAGCAAACAACCACTAAGGGCCCGTTTGTTTCAGGGGTGGAATTGGAATTGAATGGGAATTGGCATTTCCGAATTCCCAAAATGTTCAATTCCCTGTTTGGTGGAAAAATTAAAAATTGGAATAGGGTTATGCAAATTCTAATTTTGGGTCATTTTGAGCATTCCACAATTCCTTCTCAGACCTGTTATTGGAATTGAAAATTGGAATTGGAATTGAAAGTATTATTTTGGGAAGGAAAATTCATTCCCATTTTTGTTTTAATAATGTATATTATATTGCTATAAGGATGTATATATATATACATGTGTGTATATACACACACAAGTGTATATACACATGTATATATACACATATGTGTGTATATGTGTATATATATACACAAATGTATGTATATATGTCTATATATGTG
>MU224331.1:2917160-2928022 GCA_018584345.1 Thuja plicata | reverse complement strand
ATACACACACGTGTGTATATCATGTGTGTGTATATGTGTATGTGTATATATACACACGAATGTGTGTATGTGTGTATATATATACATATATATAAACATATGTGTATGTGTATATATACACATGAATTTGTGTATGTGTGTATATATATACATATATATAAACATATGTATATATACACATGTGTGTGTATATACACATGTGTGTGTATATAAACACACGTGTGTATATATGTGTACATGTGTGTATGTGTATATATACACATGTGTATGCATATATATACATGTGTATATACATATGTGTGTATATACACATGTGTGTATACACACATGTGTGTATACACGCACGTGCATGTATATACACACACATATGTGTGTATGTATATACACATGTGTGTATATATGTGTATGTGTGTATATATACACATGTGTGTGTATATGTGTATGTGTGCAAAAACAAAGTTCCAATTCCTATTCCAATTTTGTGGAACCAAACGCAGAATCTGCATCTTCTCAGTCATCTTCCAGGTGAACCAAACAGGACAGCCTAATTCTAGAATTCATTTTGAGAATAGCCCAATTGCCAGAATGGTTTCAATTCTAGAATTGGCAATTCCAGCATGCACAAATTCCACGAAACAAACGGGCCCTAAGCTCAAAAAGGATAACTCACCCCAAAGTCTCATTTACAATGTGGAGGAAATAGAATAACACTTCAGAGAATAAGCTCTGACAAGCATAATTATAGAAGCTTTCCCAAGGCCAAAAACACTTGGGTTCTGTGTCCAAGAAAAATAGAAGCCAAGTAGATTTGCCGATTTATTGATGATTGATCCAGAAAATATTTCAGGAACGGGTGTAATAGCTTGGGGTTACAAGAAACAAGATACAATGACTACTCAACAATTGAATCAGAGTATTTTGCAGTATGGGCTGCTTTGAGAGTGATAGTACATCTTTGTCGGATTCTTGAAGTGTTTCAAAATGGTTAGAATGGTCCTACAATTATGAATATTGATAATCATGGTGCCATCTAAATTGTAACAAATTTTGTACTTCATGCAAAGTCAAAACATATGGATGTGAAGTAATACTATCTGAAAAGGTTGACAAAAAAGGATATTTGATCCTATGTATTGCGCCAAAGATGCACAAATAGAAGGCATATTCACAAAGACTTTGGATTGAGTCAGGAAATTCAGAAGAATTTTTGGAGCAAAGCAAAAATAAAAAAGGAAATTGTAGGTAGACTTTGAATCACAGTATAATATGTTTGTTTCTGTGTGCACGTGAGATGGATGGTGATTGTGTCAAGGCCAGGAATATATTGCAAAAATGATTGACAAACCAAATGGATGGAAATTAAGTAGCCAGAAAAATATTCTATGAAAATTTTTTCCATTCAAACACCAAATTTGCCTATTTATCAATTTGGAAATGACTATTCAGTTCAACTTTCTAGATGACTGTTCATCTTTTAGTGTATCTAACAAATATATTATCCTACTACACCTAGGATTAACTGCAATAGTGTCACATCTCTCCCTTACACTACAAGGGCAGTGGTAAAATCATTTTTCTATGACACATTGGACAACATGTTTATGGCTGTTAAATATCTTTCACAATTCATGCAAGAACCAAAGATGTGTCATTAGAATGCAGCAAAACTGGTACTAAGGTATATTTAGGGTACAATAGCCGTAGTATGGAATATTAAAGGATGATCAGTTCTTCTTGACAGTGTATATAGATGTAAATTTTGCAGGTTTTGTAGATGAGAAGAAATCTATGTTTGGATTTTTTTGCTTCCTAGTTTTAGGTCCTATTTTGTAAGAACCCTTCCGATACCCATCTATTAACCCTTCCATACTACCCCAAAATTCTGACTTTTTTTTCTTTATTGACCTCTAAGTTATTAAGTGTTCATTTGTTTGTATACTTAGGCATCCATCTATCCATATGAGATAGGCATCCAACCATACGAGTTAGGCATCCATCTACCAACGTTATGGACATTCATCCTTCAAACAGGGTATGTAACATACTGCTCTAGCTAAAGACTTAAACTTAGGAATGGTTTGTCACCCTAAGCTCCTCGAGACTACACTCCCCTAATGGGAGTGCACCAAGGTCACCATCTTCAAGAGTATGTATATAATTAGCTTGAGTCCCACCTCAGAATTCGGTGTGAAGTCTCGAGGAGTCAAGAAAATTCATCTGAGATTCTATCTAAGTATACAAAGAATATGCTTTATCTTAACTTAATATTAGAGATGTTAATCCCCATTCCCTCACTCTATTGATTTATCTTGGAATTGACAATTTTGTTTTATTATCGAATCACCTTCTTAAAGCCCCATCCCCGATGGTTTGCATACTAGGGGCAAATTTGCCACTAGACTGCCTACATACACCACTTTCAAATGGGATCAAGGCCTTTGTAGTTCTATTTTCTAACTAGGTTTGGTGTAAACTGTGTAGTGGGTACGCAACCCTTTCTAGGGTCAATGTCCCAGACAATTTCTCTGTAGTTGCCACCCACATTGAGAAGCTCATTAAGAAAGGGTCCAAGGTAGCCCCTTGCTTGTTTACCTAATTCCATCTAGGTCCTAGTTCTATGATCACATCACCCCTTAACCATGTATCAAAATAAAGGATCGTAACATAACATTAAAAAACAATATCAAATAATTACATACATCCAAGCCCTGGTGGAGTTTTCTATGGTTTCACTAGCAAATGTAGATTCATTAAGAATTATCTTTACTAGATTATCAATCCAAGAGGGATTTTCCCACCCCTTATATTTTTTTAACTCCACAATGTCCCTTATTACTCCCTGACAATTTATAGGGACGATGCGACAAACACCATTATTGTAACTTTATTAGGCATTGGATGCAGTAGCTCAATCACAACGATATTACTCGTAAGTGCACACTAGAGGCACTATTTATACTGAACACTACTAGGTTTTTATATGTTCCCTCTTTATTTAGGTTTACCAATAACATGAAATGAAAATACAACAATGCAAATCAACATATAACATCAATGCTTCATAAATACAAGATTTGAAAAGATAACAGTGAAATCAATTACTTCAATATCACTTTATGTTATTATATAAACAAATATGTCTAATCAAATCATCTTTCACTAAAAGATAAAACTAAAAACATGAATAACTATTATAAAGAGATGAAATTTTGTTATTTTCTATATCACGATAGGAAGAAAGTTAAGTGACAAACTAATTGATTCTAATCTTGCATATAGTTAATTCAATTTATTCTAGTTTTGAGATTTAATAAATTAGGTTATTATCACCTTTATTGATGATATACTCAAGAATGTGTTGGGTGTATTTTTTGAAGGCCAAGGATGAAGCCCTTGATACATTCAAGAGGTTTAAAGCCCATGTGAAGAATGAAAAAGGGTGAAAAATCAAATGTTTAAGGACAGGTAGTGGAGGAGAATATTGTTCAAGAAATTTTTACAATTATTGTGAGATTAATGGCATTAGAAGGCAACTCACCACCGCTTACATGTTAATGTTTGTAGCTGCAGGAGATATTATTCTTAATTGCAATTGGCATCCTATTTGTTTTGTTGATGGAGCAGCTGTATTATCACTGCCAGCATATTTGCCATCGTGTCATTAACTACATTCACAGGTACATGCACTTGGTGACTTGGATGTCTAGAAGCTGAAACGACCATCATTGGTAACCGTCACTGACCCTTATGGAGTGATAGCGTCATCGTGTGGAAGGCAGAACGACATGGGTTGTAACTGTTGTCGTGACTCTTTGTCTACTATTCGTTTTTTCTGTCTTTCTGGGCTGTCTTGTATGGTGTGTGAGGTGTGTGTTGCTTCTTGGAGCGGAAGTTAATGTGATAGTATCATCTCTGCAAAAGCCTTCATCGAGTCTGCTTCAAATATTACGATGTCTGACTTCTTGATATATTAGTGTGATTCTATTTGATTTGCAGAACCGATCATTGTGTGGTGATTTTTCTTCAATATCATGCATGACCTCTGTGTATGTAGTGATCTATGTTTTCTGTGTCTGGAGAATAAGTTTATATCTTCTGTAATGTGTGCATTATATGTAACAGAATCATTCCGTGTATGATCGTGTATGATCAATTTATGTGTGAAAGATTATCTCATTGTCAGAAGTATCTATGAGATACTTGAAGCATAGTTTAAACAATATCTGCATAGCAGATGTTGTTGAACAATGAATAAAGCTTATTGATTGACTGTTAAGAGTAAAAAATCATAAGCTTGAGAAGATTGTATTTGTTTTGAGCATACAATAAAGGATCTATTTTCCGGGTGGTTGGGTTTTTCCCTCGAGTAGGAGGGTTTTCCCAGGGTAAATCTCTGTCTATTTTGTTCTTGTGTTTTGATTAAGATATCTGCTCTTTCTTTTTTATATTCTGGTTCAAAACTTTAACATTACACACCTCAACAGAATGGAGTAGCTAAAAGGAAGAACCATATAGTGGTGAAAATGGCAAAGAGCATGTTACAAACCAAGAATTTGAGCAACTCTTACTGGGGAGATGCAGTTGCTATAGCTGTGTACATTCTCAATGGAGTCCTACAAGTGCACTTGACAAGATGAGTCCCTATGAAGCATGGTATGAGAAAAGGCTCAATGTTAATCATTTCAAAGTTTTTAGTTGTTTAACATATGTCTATGTACTGATCAAAACAGATAAAAGTTGTATGCAAAAAGTGAGTCATGATGCATCTTTGTTGGTTATAGTGAGGAAAGTAAAGCATATAGATTGTATAATCCTCTCACTAATAAGCTTATTGTGTCAAGAGATGTATTTTTTATGAAGGGGGAGTGTATGGTTATCAAAAAGGTTAAGTTGAGAAGACAAAATCCGTTTTGAATGATGTTGTTATTGATGATATTGATCATGAACAGCCCACTAATGATTTTGTTTCAAGTGCTACAAATCTACCAAGCAGCCCTTTATCTAGTTCTTCAAGTCCAAGTGCAAGTCTAGCTTCAACTCCAAGTCCTACAAGAAAGGTTAGAAGGTTGAGTGATATTTATCAAAGGGGTACAAATCAAGCACATGAAAAAAATCCAAGAGGTGAGTTAATTTTGCTTTATTTACAAAGGGTGATTTTTAACCATCATATTTTAAAGAGGCATGTACTAATGAGGTTTGGATGCAAGCAATGCAAGAAGAGATGTATTCCATTCATAGGAATGACTCTTGGGAGCTTACAAAGTTTCCACATGACAAGAAGAAGATTGACACCAAATGGGTGTATAAGACAAAGTTTTACAGTGATGGGAGTGTTGAAAGATATAAGGCAAGGTTAGTTACCAAAGGCTTCACACAGAAGTATGGCATTGATTATGAAGAGACATTTGCACTAGTAGCAAGACAAGAGACTATTAGAATGTTGATTTCATTAGCATCTCAAAAGAATTGAAGCATACATCATATGGACGTGAAAAGTGTCTTTTTGAGTGGGTACTTAGAAGAAGTATATGTGGAACAACCACAAGGTTATTAAGTGGAAGGAAAAGAGCACCATGTCTACAAGTTGAAGAAGACTTTGTATGGCTTAAAGCAAACACCAAGAGCATGGTATGCAAGAATTGATGAATATTTTCAGGTGAATGGCTTCAAAAGACGTAAGAGTGAACCTAACCTTTTACTACAAGCAAGAAAGTAATGATATTCTTATCATAAATTTGTCTATTGATGATCTATTATATATGGGTAGTAGTTCTAAGATGAAAGATGAATTCAAATTTGCTATGATGAATGAATTTGAGATGAAAAGATCTAGGTCTCATGAAATATTTTCTTGGAATGAAGGTTTATCAAAGTAAGGATGAGATTTTCATTTGTCAAACAAAGTATGCAAAGGATATGTTGAAGAAATTTGATATGGTTGATTATAATCCATCCTCCACTCCAAGTTCTCATTGAGTTGTATTGTGTAGAGACAATGGTGCTAAAATAGTTGATGAGACAACTTATAGAAGTATTGTTGGGAGTTTGATGTTTCTAACTCGCAAAAGGCTTGATATTGCATATTTAGTTTCACTTGTTTCAAGGTACAGGACAAATTCATCTGAAATACATATAAGGCAGCCAAGAGAATTTTAAGCTATGCAAAGGAATTCTAAATTTTGGTATTCATTACTACCCTTCTAAAAGTTTCAATCTAGTTGACTTTTGTGATTCAAATTGGGGAAGTGGTTTGGATGACCATAAATCTACATATAGAAATTGTTTTTCTTTTGGTTATGGTTTGATTACATGGAGCTCAAAAAAGCAAAGCATTGTTGCCCTCTTATCCACATAAGCAGAGTATATAGCAATCACTTTAACAAGTAGACAACCTCTTTGACTTAGAAAGGTTTTAGAAAAAAAGGGAGAGAAGTAAGTTCAACCTACGGTAATTTTTTGTGACAATGTGAGTGTCATCAAGTTAGCAAAGAATTTGGTTCATTATAATAGAACCAAGCATTTTGATTTGAAGTATCAATTCATCCATGATTTAGTGCATAAGAAAGAAGTGGAATTAAGATACATCAATACTCAAGATCTCCTAGCAGATATCTTCACCAAGGCGGTTGCAAAAACTCAATTCTTGGCACTTCGAGATCAGATAATCAGTCCTCTCAAGCATCAAGGGGGAGTATGAAGATGATTGATAAGCAATCTGAAAATCATGCAACTTCAGTTTTAATCTTAGACTTCACTTTCACCAACATGCATCTTGAGTTAGTTTTCTTTAGACAATAGTTTTAATTTGCAAGAACAAAGCATGTGCTTGTATGTAATGTCCCCTTTTGGGCACATTATCTCGTGCCTTATAGTTAGCCTTCTCGTCATGATCCGGTGAGCTAACCGAGGTTTGGCAGAGGATCAGAGGGGTGTTTGGCCTAGGTGTTTTCAATTTCAGGCCAATCGGATTAGTTTCCACAGGGTTTCCAGGGTGCTTACTATTTATAGTAAGTCGACAGAACTCAGTGTTCCTAGCATTTCAGTAGTGGACTCGGAGCGTCTCGCCGAGAGCTTTCCGGCAAGCTATCACACGTCTCCGTCTGAGTTCGTTTGGTCCTCCGTTTTAATGCCAGAAGATTCCTCACTTTACTTTATGTCACTTTATAACCAACAATTATATTTATTTTTAAAAGTGACTTTAAGTGAGAATATGAAAAGACAGAGAGGGGAAACTGAAGAGTCACAACCATTGCTTTAAAAGAAGGATTGAAGGCTCATTTGGATATGCTTAGTTTATGATATGATATTTTATCTCTTGGAGATATCAGGAAGCTTCAGCTTTCAAATTCAGCCTTCAGGACGGAAACCCTTTTGGCTCGGAGGAGGATTGGACATAGCCCCAGTTCATCTCCGGTGCGGATTCACTGCAGAGTTCGCCATTGCAATCACAGGTTCTTTTCTGTTGATTGTCATTCTGCTGAATATTGTAGTTTAGATTTTGAATTGTGGACATCCCATTATTATTGTATTGTTGTTGTTTTACGCAATAATATTTACTGAGGTTTTATTGGGATATTTGCTGGATTATTGTTATCGAATCGATGATTTATTGCATGCATTTAAATGTTTAAATTTGTATGAGATTTACTGGTAAAAATTGGAAAAATGGCCGGTTAGGGTCATTACAGTTGTATCAGAGCTGGTTTTCCTACTAGCCTGTGGGGTTTTAGCAAGTCTAATTTACAGAAGGGTTTATGAGTAAAGAAATTCAGTGTTATTGGATAAGTATTCTAAGTTTCAAACAGCAGGCAGGAGAATAAATTTTTTTTAAGAATCTAGGCATAACAATTAAAACGTTGGCTTCTCTTCAAGAAAGTCATCCTATTTCCTTTCTAAGAGGAAGCAGGCAAGTAAACTGCTCACACATCATGGAAAGAAAAAGGTCTCAGTCCAGACGTTGAATATATTAGTCTGAAATTGTTGCTAGGTATCGATATTGAGAGGATTCTTGCAGTCAAGGTGTTGGCCAAAGACTGTTTTCCCCGCGTTTTAAAGAACCTTCACATCACCGTTGTCGTGACTATTCTTTCTAGTCATTCGTGGGTCCCATATTCTCTTGGGACAGATTTAAAAGAATTTTTTTTAAAAAGCAAGTTTAATGCTTGCGGCAAGAGTTTTGAATAAATTAATATTGTCGTAAGTCTCTCATGTAATTTGTTGCGCTTGCAAAGTTTTGAGTGTTGAATCAGTGGGACCTGATAGTAACCTTGGAGATTTGCAAATTAATATTTGAAGCTCTCGGTTTATCATCTACTTTGAGTTTGTATATTTTAAAAAGATGTGGGCCGATAATTGAGCAAGTCTTTGCCGATAAATGATTTATAATACTTGGTGTCCACATGAGAAGATATCTCGAAAAATGAGGTTCCAGCTATATGAATATTGACGCCGACTCTCCTAAGTTTATCGGTTGCCATACTTTCAAGCTTTAAATCTGTGTTCTGGCGTTTCATATTCCCGCGTTTGGAGAATGTGGGAAGTGGTATGGCCATATGGCATTTTCTGTTTCGGCAATGACAGGGCAGAGGTGAGCGTATCAAATGTTGCAAGTCACGAGAAACTAGCAGAGCTTTGGGGTTAAACCGTCGCATCAGTTCGGGTCATTACATCATTCTTGTGAAACGGCTCCTCTATTTCTTGCTTCTAGTCGCGTGGAAGAGGAATTCTACCAGTGTTTCACCTAGCCTTGCGTGGAGGTTGGGACTCGAGATTCACGTGATTAGAGGGAGTTGACTGTTGTATGAAAGTTCTTCCCCGCCGCCAAACATCTCAATTGCATCGACCTTGTGCTAGTTCTTGGGTCATGTTTTGTTTGCTAAATTCATTCGTTGTGCGGGTGTACCAGACCATGACGGGTTGTTGAAATAAAGGACATTATTACATTCATTTGGACCGAATTGTTAGCCTTAGCATAGCTGGACTAGGAGTGTTGATTTGGAGGTGGCAGTGAGTATCATCTATTTTGTGCATTTCAGCTGAAGGTTGGATGGTTCGAGAAAGTCTCAGTGTTTGACTAGTGAAGGGTTGCTGATATCTTGGACTCTTACAAGTTGTGCTGCCAATGAGTTACCAGCAATACAAAATTGTAACGTGAGGGATGTGGAAAGATGTTTGGTAGAGTATTATTGACTCTATTCGGACCCATATCAACATTAGAATTCCATCAATAGGTGGAAGCTATTGTTCATGACTACTGAAGCATGCGATGAAGGAAATTATCATTCTCGCAATCTAGGCACTAGAATGAAGGTTAATAGCACTCTATATGAGTCCTACAACAGACTGGTATATCTTTCTTTATGTGGACTGTTAGTTTGACAAATATTGAAAGTCTGTGAGTATTACAGCGAGACGGATTCTTGTAGCAGTTGAAACTGAGTTGAGTATTACAGCGAGACCAAAAAAAAACATTTCTGGGAGCCTCCAATATGCAAACAACAACTATTTCAAGGACCACTCTCCTCCAACATATGCTTCCATGGTGATCGGTTGGTATTCATTACACCAATCTGAAATATTTTATGGTATTTTTCATTAAGATTTATATGCAAAGACCGATTGTTGAAGTTGCTTGGAAATATTGTGTACTTGTTGGGATCCATTGTTTCTTGTTTGAACATGCAAAATATTGAATAGTTTTTTGAAAATGAAGCCTTCAAAACAAATCAACCATTGCATAAAATAAGGACAGTTGGGAAATTAAACTATAAGAGAATAGCCAGTCAAGAACATTGCATGGGTATCAGAAATTGAACAAGAAGAAGAACATTCAAACAAAGATAGCAAACTGTCTGACAAATTTCAGTAGTGCAGCGGTATCAAGAAGGAGTTGTGAAACTTCTGGGAGGTGCTAGCAATTCAGTCCCTGAGAGTGGAACCTTATCCTTGGCAGCTACAAGTTTTCACATTCACTTGCAGAGTCTAGTAGTTTTCTAGCTATGGGGAAGACGCAGAGTTTGGAAAAAATCTTGAAGGATCTTGTTCAGGTTTAGCAACAGTTAGTCCGGATTTCACAACCTGATGAAAGGACACAAATACTCGGCATGTATGATGAGTATAACACACTTCCTCCATGGGTTCAGAGAGATTTAACTTTCTCTAACTTCTTGGACTTTCATCCAAAGCTTCAACGCAAAACTTTAATGGAAAGGAAGCAGTTTCAGGATTTGGCTCGAGATCTACTCGCACAAGACAGGTGCAGAAATTTATATGAAGAGTTTCCAGCCATCCTTACTCAACCCATAAGTGAACTAAAAACTAAACCAGTTATTGAAAAAAGGCCTTAGGAGGTTGACATCAAAACAAGAAGTTGTAACTCAAATATTGAATCAATGCAAGGAGAGGCTAAACAAGAGGCAGCAGAGGTTACAGAATGGTTCACTAGAGAAGAGCAAGCAACTTCTATTGTTTCTCAGCTTTCGCTTGATCAAAGAGAAGATGGAACAGATATGGTTATGTTGTGTGGTTTTCACACCATCGCCCCATTGTAAATGGGGACCCCCTCTTTTGCGAGCAGTAGGAGTAGTGGTCTTAGGTAGTCCTTGTTGGCGACAGTTTTCAAGCCCCTTGGTCCGGCGAGTGAAGTTTGAGGATTGGTTTTGGACGATTTTGGCCTGCTGAGAAGTCAAGTCTGTCTGGAACATGGGCAAGAGTTGTGCTAAATCTTTCTGGAATCTGGGATAAAACCAAAGGATTCGTGATGAAACAAGTCTAAACCCTCTGAGAATCCTTGTTCCAGCTTCAATTCGATCTTAGAAAGTCGAAATAGATTGTGGGAGGTAGCTCTGCTGAAGGCGTGCTGA
>MU224331.1:2872587-2893105 GCA_018584345.1 Thuja plicata | reverse complement strand
ATGTAGAAAATGTTCTACATATGTCGCACACCAAATATGATGTACAACAAATAAACAATATGCAACTTTTCATTATACATGAAATATAACTTGTAAAAAAAGGGGTTCCAAGGAAAAGAAAGGTGATTTGCCCAGGACGCCACAAGGGAAACTATCCCCGAACCCTGAGAGGGATGTTGTCCCTAGACCCCTGCAAGGGGCACTTCCCCTTGACCCC
The DNA here is from genome assembly GCA_018584345.1 of Thuja plicata. NCBI lineage: Eukaryota > Viridiplantae > Streptophyta > Pinopsida > Cupressales > Cupressaceae > Thuja > Thuja plicata. The sequence continues at coordinate 2,892,888 of MU224331.1, read as the reverse complement.
TGCAAGAAGCGTTGTCCCTTGACCCCGCTGAGGGTGTTGCCCCCAAACCCCTATTGAATATTTTTGAGGGAAATTGTGCCGATAAAAGTGGGGAAAATTAACCTTTGAGTCTGATTAGATTTTATATAACAACATATATCATCTATCTAGGTTTCTCCTTTTTCTTCTTGTCCCCCTCTATGTCTCCCCCTTCCTCATTTAACACCCATATCACCTCTTTCTCCGCTTCAAGGTATCCCCCTCTCTTCCCCTCTATCTTTTTTCTTCCCAAGTCTCTCACTCCTTCCATGTCTACCTCTCCCTCCATCTTGTCTTACTCATGTATTTCTCTCGTTGTTACTCTCTCTCTCTCTCTCACACACATAATGCTAAGATCAATGGTATAATTGGTAGAGATAGAGAATGAATACTGAGAGAGAGAGAGAGAGAGTTTGGGTTTGGGGATTAGGGATTAGGGCTTAGGTTTAGAGAGAGAGAGAGAGAGTGGGGAAGAGAGGAAGAGAGGAAGAGAGTGAGAGAGGAGAGAGACATGGGGAAGATGAACATAACGGAAAGAGGGATAGAGAGTGATAGAAGGGGAAGAAAGAGAGGAAAAGGGATAAAGGTAGAAAGGATTTAGGGTTTAGGGTTTAGAGAGAGATGGGGGTGGGAAGAGGGAGAGAAGGGAAAGAGGGACCCCTTAGGACCACTTAGCACCCATTATGTATCCTAGGACCCCTTAAAATATCCTAGAACCACTTAGAACCCCTTAAGACCCCTTAGCACCCTTAATGTATCATAGGACCCCTTATGCCCCCTTACAACCCCTTACCATACAATAATGTATCCTAGGACTCCTAGGGTACGTTAATGGGTAATGAAGGTTGTAAGGGGTTGTAAGGGGTCTTGAGAGGTCCAAAGATACATTAATATTGATCAACAGATGGAGATGATGAAGACTGGGCGCTAATAAGAATACATGTTTGTAGAAATGGTTAGATCAGTTATTATTTTGTCATTGATGCCAAGCAATTAATTTACTAATTTTTATTGAGTTATCATATCATAAGAAGGAGAAGTTAAATGGGTGACAAACACAGATCAGACAATGATGAAGTAATGTTGATATAGTTGTTTTCTACTATATATTTGATGCTGTCAAGTTGGTACACTTGATTGATTAAGTCAGAGATTGCAATGAGTTAAGTTATGACTGAAAATAGTTACTCTACCGAGCTAGACACAGTCACTTGGTATAGAGTTGTGTTAGTCAGTTTCAGTTACCAAGCACCAAGCACCGAGCAGTCAACGAAGATAGTCACCGAGTTGCAAAGAAAGTTACTAAGTCGGGATATTGATTGAAAATGATGATAAGATCAAATTTAATATGAAGCTATGATGATCTCGATGGAGTTAAGAATTAAAGGAAGTTTGTTAGAAGATCTATGAATGAGAAAATTCAAGGAGAAGATCTAAAGTGAAGATCAAGTGGTTAAACCTGATTATGCGAGTTCCAAAAAAAAATCTAAGTTACAAGGAAAAAGTTAAATGGTTTACCGAGTTAACATTTATGAAGAAGATGATCAAACGACTAAGCGCAAATGATGGAAAAATTAAGCAAGGAAATTAAGAGGCAAAAGTTTTTCTATATAAAGGATGAGAAATTAACAGAGATTATGATGCCGACGAATTGAATTAAGAACCACAAGAAGTTGAAGAACATAGTTATCGAGCATAATAGAGAAGCAGAGAGAGAAGAATCTACAGTCTGAAATAGAGACAAATGGAGTATGTGATGTCAGTATTCATGTGAGCATAAAGGATCTGAACCAAGCAAAAGGTAGTTGCTATATTTACAGATCAAAATTTTATTGTTGCTTATTATCATTTGCAACAGACAAAATATCTTAACCAGGTGAATTTAATAGTCCTATTTGTAAATCCTTGACATAGGAGACATTCCAAAAGAGTGTTTAAAGTCCTCTAGCAAGGCCACTCCTAATAGGGTAAAGATCTTAACCGATTTGAGGTAAATCCTTTAACAGAGTCACATCTAGCAAATGTGTTTGTAATCTTTAACAAGATAAGTTTTTAATCGAGCGTACTTTAGAAAGGTACATTTTTATTGTGGGTCACAATTCCCACACAAGTTTTTCCCATATTGGGTTTTCTCGTTAAACCTGGTGTTAACTGAGTTTGAATGATTGATTTGCATATTATGAGATGTATGGTTTGTTTAAGTTATTAAGTTATTTGGTGAATCTTTTATTACTGTGTTCAGTTCTACCAAGTGAATCAGTGAGTTAAGTTTTAAGTGTTTAAGGTTGATTTAGTCTGATTCACCCCCCTCTCTCAATGGGACCAACAATTGGTATCAGAGCATTGGTTCTTTGAAGCTTTAAATTTAAAAGGACTTGAGTAAATATCTAAAGATGTATAAGAGAGAAATACCAAAGTTGAAAAGGGAACATTTGTCTACATGGAAAAGCAAAATGAGATTGCATGTGTCTGGTATAGGATAATATGGAATTCATTTTCTTGATAATGAATATGTAGCACTGAGTAATGCACCTTTAAAAATCATTGAGAAAAGATAGAAGCAAGAACGCGCAAAAGTCATGATTGAGATAGATTCTACACTTATCGACCAGGAATATGATGAACTTGATGGATGCATTACTTCGAAAAAAATGTGGGATAAACTTATTTTGACCTATGGTGGAGATAAACATGTTCAGAAAGTAAAAGAAGAAAGTATGAGATGTAGATTTGATTCAATGAGAATGAAAGATGGAGAAAACATAATACAATACCACACTAGACTTAAGGAGATTGATAAATCTATCAGAGGAGTTGGTGGAGCCATAACAGAGGAAGATGTTACAAGAAAAATGTTGACAACCCTAATATCAAGTTATGTTATTTGAGTATCTTCTATACAAGAGTTGAGATCCATTCCTAAAATGAATGTTTCACTTGATGCTATTATTGGTAAGCTAGTTGCATTTGAGATTAATGATTTGGATAATAGTTTGCTTGCTACATCTAAGATTGAGTCTACATTTAAGTCATCTTTGAAGATTGGGAGTTCTAAGGAATCTAAACCTAGTGAAGGATATTTGAGTAGTGCTAGTGAGAGATTTTATAGTTGTCAGAGTGGTTTGGAAGAGTTATATGCTACAGATGAAGAGAATGAGAGAGAGTTTGAAGCTTTTTTGGCTAAAAGGCTACAAAGAGGCAAAGACAAATACAAAGGTAAGTTACCCTTGAAATGTTTTAACTGTAACAAGATTGGCCATTTTGCATCTAACTACCCTGAGAAAGACAATGAAGAGAAGAAAGATAACAAAGATAAGGACAAAAGAGAAAATGTATTCAGGAGATTCAAAGACTAAAAAATAAGGTAAGAAATCTAGTCATATTTCTAATGAAGATCTAAGTGATGATGAATCAAATGATAGTGATGAAAAAGAAAGTTGTGTATGTTCCTATTATGGATAATTCTGATGAAGAAGAACCAAAACCCCCAATATCACAAGTAAGTAAGAATGAAACATGGATTATAGATACTGGTTGTTCACATCACATGACTTGTGACACAGTTAAGTTTATTTCCTTGGAAAAGAATGATGGAGGATTTGTTAGATTTGGTAATGATGCTCCATATCCTATGAAAGGAAAAGGTTCTATAATTCTACTGAATAACACAAGATGTGATGATGTTTATTGGGTTGAAGGATTAAAGTATACTCTATTGAGTGTTGCATAGTTAAATAACACAGGTCACCGACTGGAACTTCAACATAGAAAGGTGAAACTTTTTGGTAAGAAGCCAAGTCTGATTGCTATTGGAGAACAATCTAAAGGTAATTTATTTTATCTTGATACTTCTATGAAGAGTTGCATGTTTGCTAAATTTGAAGATGTCTGGCTATGATACAAAAGGCTTTGTCATGTTAATTTTGTCAACTTGATTAAATTGAGTAGAAAGAATAGAGTCAGAGGATTACCGAGATTAGAAAAACTTGAAAATGCTATGTCCAGAGAATGTCAAATGGAAAAGATGACTAAATCTAGTTTTACAAGCAAAATTTATGTTACACAAGGAATTTTGGATTTAGTGCATACTGATTTATGTGGACCCATGAGAACTTAAAGTTACTATGGAGACATATATTTTATTCTATTTATGGATGATTATTCTAGAATGATGTATGTAATGTTTCTAAAAGAAAAATCTAATGCATTTCAAATGTTTAAGTGGTATAAGGCTCGAGTTGAGAAAGAAATAAGAAGACAACAAAATATCTAAGATATGATAGATGCAGTGAGTTTACATATGATGAGTTTACATTGTTTTGTAATGAAAATGGAATTAAGAGACAAATGTGAGCACCGAGGACACCACATCAGAATGGTATTGTTGACAGAAGAAATAGATCTATTGTTGATTGTTCTAGGATACTGATGATTGAGAAAGGTATTTCACAAAACTTTTGGAGAGAAGCAGTCAATACTGTTGTTTACACACTGAACCAAGTACAAATGAAAAAAGGTACCAACAGAACACCTTATGAAATCTAATATGAACACAAACCTAATGTGAGTTATTTCAAATTTTTTTGAAGTAGATGTTATATCTTGAAAGATTCTAGAGAAGAAAAATTTAATTCTAAAGGGGATGAAGGAATATTCTTAGGATATTCTACAAGGATTAAAGCCTATAAGTGTTTGAATAAAGTTACTAACAAAATGGTGGAAAGTGCAAGTGTGAGAATTGACGAGTTTGGATAAAAGAATGATGAAGAAAGAAAAAGGAACCTGAAGACTATGGTAAGTTTGTATATGTATAACCTTATTTTCCTGACACCTTACTGAGAGCACCTACCAAGGAGGAAGCTGAACAGATTGCTCTACAACTGAATGATGAGGATGAAGCACCAAGACCTACCAAGCCTATTTTAGAGAAATATGTGAGGAGGCACCAATCCCCGAGCAAGATTATTGGAAGTAAAGATGCTAGAGTAATGACAAGAGGCAAGGTAAGAGACAATACATGTTTCATATCTTCATTTGAGCCAAAGAAAGTTAAAGATGCACTATATAATGAAGATTGGGTGAAAGCAATGAAAGAAGAGTTTGATTAGATAGAAAAGAACATTACATGAACTTTAGTACCTAGGCCAAAGGATAAAAATGATATTGGTACTAAATGTATTTTCAAAAACAAGTTGAATGAGAATGGAGAAGTTATCATAAATAAAGCTATATTGGTTTGTAAAGGTTATGCACAAGAAGAAGGCATAGATTATGGAGAGAATTTTAAACCTATTGGTAGATTGGAAGGAGTTTGAATACTTCTAGCTTATGCGGCTGACAAAGGATTCAAAGTTTATCAAATGGATGTCAAGTTTGCATTTTTGAATGGGATACTAGAAGAATAAGTTTACATTGAGCATCCCGAGGGATTCATTGAGAGCACAAATACAAACAAGGTATGTAAGTTACACAAAGCTCTTTATGGTTTTAAGCAAGCACCCCGAGCATGGTATGAGAGATTTCACTCTTATCTCATTAAAATAAGATTTCAAAGAACAAGTGATAACAATAATATTTACTTGAAGTGTGACAGTGACAACAAGGTTTTGATTACCATAAATTTTGTTGATGATATTATTTTTGGAGGTAATAACACCTTATGTAAGGCATTTGTTGATGAAATGAGAAAATAATTTGAAAAATCAATGATTGGAGAGATTAAGTTCTTTCTAGGACTACAGATACAACAAGTTGTAGAAGGGATCTATATTACACAGTTTAAGTATATCAAAGAGATCCTCAAAACTTTTGGTATGGAAGATTCCAAGCCTATTGGAACACCGATGGTCACATGATGTAAATTATCTAAAGAAGATGAGACACAAGAGGTGGATAATACTCTTTACCGATCCATGATTGGTAAATTGCAGTATGTTGTTCATAGAAGACCTCATATAGCACACATTGTTGGGATTGTTGCAAGATTTTCTTCTAATCCTAAAGAAACACATATGTCTGCAGTCAAGAGAATTTTTAGATATCTGAAAGGAACTGAAGATTTTTCCTTATTGTACAAGAAAGGAGGTACTTTTTATCTGCAAGTCTACACTAATGGAGATCAGGCTGGAAACATTGATGACAAGAAAAGTACTAGTGGAGGAGCATTCTTTCTAGGTGAAAGATTGGTTAGATGGCTAAGCAAGAAGCAGAGTTGCATTTCACAATCTACTACCAAGGCAGAATATGTTGTTGCTTCCATGAATTGTGTGAACATTTTTTGGATCAAACAGCTACTTGAAGGTATGCAAGAGATTATTTCAAATTCTATAACTATTTTCTGTGATAACACAAGTGCTATAAATATGTCAAACAATTTGGTTATGCATTCAAAGACCAAGCACATTTCTATCAAGTATCACTACTTAAGATAACAAGTTCAAGAGAAGAATGTGGTATTGGAATATGTGAATTCAAAGGAACAACTGGTTGATATCTTTACAAAGCCACTACTGAAGGATTCTTTTGAGTATCTCAGAGGTAAATTAGGGGTTCTTCCCCTATCCAATATTCACTAAGAAGCATAAGGCATGCTACATTAATTCTATACTTTATTAGAATATCTATTTTTGAATTGATGTTAGTATGACACACTTTAGGTGATTCCTGAAGTTGCGAGAAGATTTCTATATGTAATGAGTATGTGTACATGTAACGTATAATCCACTGCTAAAACAAGTTTTTAGGAGTATGACTTTTTGGCATTGTTGTCAAAGAGGGAGAGAAAGAATTGATGAAATTTATCCATAAGGGAGATATTGATGAAAGAGGGAGAAAAAGAATTGCTACTATTTACTCATAAAGGAGAATCAGAATGTATACTACAGTATGAGAAGATTTTTCCAAGAGGGAGAACAGTGAATAATTTGAAGATAAAAAAAACAACTATCAACTCAGAGGGAGTAATGACAAAGATTGACAGTATTGAGAGTTGCCATCATCAATTGCTATAGTACTATTATAGTGTTGCCATCAATGCCAAAGAGGGAGATTGTTGATCAACTGATGGAGATGATGAAGACTAGGTGATAATAAGTATACATATTTTTAGAAATGGTTAGATCAGTTATTATTTTTTCATTGATGTCAAGCAATTGATTTACTGATTTTTATTGAGTTACCATATCATAAGAAGGATAAATTAAATGGGTGACAAATATAGACCAGACAATGATGAAGTAATGTTGATATAGTTGTTTGCTACTATATACTTGATATTGTCAAGTGGGTACACTTGATGGATTAAGTCAGATATTGTAATGAGTTAACTTATGACTGAAAGAGTTACTCTACCGAGCTAGACAGAGTCACTCAGTATAGAGTTGTGTTAGTCAATTTCAGTTACCGAGCACCGAGCACCGAGTAGTGAATGAATATAGCTATCGAGTTGCAAAGCAAGTTACTGAGTACATGATATTGATTGAAAATGATGATAAGACTGAATTTAATACGAAGCTATGATGATTTGGATGGAGAAAAGAATTAAAGGAAGTTTGTTAGAAGTTCTATGAGTGAGAAAATTCAATGAGAATATCTAAGGCAAAGATCAAGTTGTTAAACCTGATTATGAGTGTTCCAAAACAAATTCAAGTTACGAGGTAAAAGTTAAATGGTTACCGAGTTGACATTCATGAAGAAGATGATTGAACGACTGAGCGCAAATGATGGAAAACCTAAGCAAGGAGATTAAGAGGCAAAATTTTGTCTATATAAAGGATGAGAAATTAACAGAGATTATGATGCTGGCGAATTGAATTAAGATGTAGAAGAAGTTGAAGAACAGAGTTACCAAGAAGAACAAAGAAGAAGAAAGAGAAGAATATACAGTCTAAAACATAGACAAATGGAGTATGTGATGCCAGTATTCATGTGAGCATAAAGGATCTAAACCAAGCAAAAGGTAGTTTCTATATTTACAGATCAAAGTTTTACTGTTTCTTATTAGCATTTGTAACAAAGAAAATCTCTTAACCAAGTGGATTTAACAGTCCTATTTGAAAATCCTAGACATAGGTGACATTCCAAAAGAGTTTTTAAAGTCCTCTAGAAAGGCCACTCCTAATAGGGTGAAGATCTTAACCGATCTGAGGTAAATCCCTTAACAGGGTCACATATAGCAAATATGTTTGTAATCTTTAACAAGATAAGTTCTTAACCGAGTGTACTTTAGAAAGGTACATTTTTATTGTGGGTCACAATTCTCACAAAGGTTTTTCCCATATTGGGTATCCTCGTTAAGTCTGGTGTTAATTGATTTTGAATGATTGATTTGCATATTATGAGATGTATGGTTGTTTAAGTTATTAATTTATTTGGTGAATCAATTATTATTGTATTTAGTTCTACCGAGTGAATCAGTGAGTTAAGTTTTAAGTGTTTAAGGTTGATTTGGTCTGATTCACCCCCTCTCTTAGTGTGACCAACAATTGGTATCAGATCATTGGTTCTATGAAGCATTAAGTTTAAAAGGACTCGAGTCAAGATTGAAAGATGTCTAAGAGAGAAGCACCAAAGTTGAATAGGGAGAATTTCTCTACATGGAAAAGCAGAATAAGATTGCATGTGTCTCATATAGGAGAATATGGAATTCATTTTATTGATAATGAATATGTAGCACCGACTACTGCACCTTTGAAAATCACTGAGAAAAGACAGAAGCAAGAACATGCACAAGTCATAATTGAGATAGATTCTACACTTACCGACCAGGAATATGATGAACTTGATGGGTGTACTACTTCGAAACAAATGTGGGATAAACTTGTTTTGACTTATGGTGGAGATAAACATGTTCAGAAAGAAAAAGAAGAAAGTTTGAGAGGTAGATTTGATTCAATGAGAATGAAGATGGAGAAAACATAATACAATACAATACTAGACTTAAGGAGATTGTTAATTCTATCAGAGGAGCTGGTGGATCCATAATAGAGGAAGATGTTACAAGAAAAATGTTGATAACCTTGCTACCAAGTTATGCTATTCGAGTATCTTCTATACAAGAGTTGAGATCCATTCCTTAGATGAATGTTTCACTTGATGCCACTATGGGTATGTTGGTTTCATCTGAGATTAATGATTTTGATAATAGTTTTCCTGCTACATCTATGATTGAGTTTGCATTTAAGTCATCTTTGAAGATTGGGAGTTCTAAGGACTCTAGACCTAGTGATGAATATTTGACAAGTTCTAGTGAGAGATTTTATAGCTGTCAGTGTGGTTTGGAAGAGTTATATGCTGCAGATAGAGAGAGAGAGAGAGAGAGAGAGAGAGAGAGAGAGAGAGAGTTTGAAGCTTTGTTGGCTAGAAGGCTACAAAGAGGCAAAGAAAAATACCGAGGTAAGTTACCCTTGAAATTTTTTAACTATAACAAGATTGGTCATTTTGCATCTAACTTCCCCTAGAAAGACAATGAGGAGAAGAAATTTAACAAAGACAAGGAAAAAACATAAAACAGATTCAGGAGATTCAAAGAATACAAAAACAAAGGTAAGAAGTCATGTCATATTTCTAATGAAGATCTAAGTGATGATGATTCAGATGATAGTGACGAAAAATAAGTTGTGTATGTTTCTATTAAAGACGATTCTGATGAAGAAGAACCAAGAGCCCTAATATCACAAGTAAGTAAGAATGAAACATGGATTATAGATAGTGGTTGTTCATATCACATGACTGGTGACACACTTAAGTTTATTTCCTTGAAAAAGCATGATGGAGGATTTGTTAGATTTGTTAGTGATGTTCCATATCCTGTGAAAGGAAAAGGTTCTATAATTCTACTTAATAACACAAGATGTGATGATGTTTATTGGGTTGAAGGATTAAAGTATAATCTATTGAGTGTTGCACAATTAAATAACATAGGTCATCAACTGAAATTTCAACATGGAAGTTTGAAATTTTTTGATAAGAAGGCAAGTATGATTGCTACTGGAGAACAATATAAAGGTAATTTATTTTATCTTGATACTTCTATGAAGATTTGCCTATTTGTTAAAGTTGAAGATGTCTAGTTATGGCATAAAAGGCTTTGTCATGTTAATTTTGACAACTTGATTAAAGTGAGTAAAAATAATATAGTCAGAGGTTACCGAGATTAGAAAAACCTAAGAATGCTATGTGTAGAGAATGTCAAATGGGTACGACGACTAAATCTAGTTTTACAAGAAAAACTTATGTTACACAAGGAATTTTGGATTTAGTGTATATTTAATTATGTGGATCCACGAGAACTCAAAGTTACTATCAGACATATATTTTATTCTATTTATGGGTGATTATTCTAGAATGATATCTGTAATGTTTTTAAAAGAAAATGTGATGAATTTCAAATGTTTTAGTGGTATAAGGCCTGAGTTGAGAAAGAAACAGGAAGACAACTGAAATGTTTGAGATCTGATAGAGGAGGTGAGTTTACATCGAATGAGTTTACACTATTTTGTAATGAAAATGAAATTAAGGGACAAATGTCAGCACCGAGGACACCACAGAAGAATGGTATTGCTAAGAGAAGAAACATATCTATTGTTTATTGTACTAGGACACTGATGATTGAGAAAGGTATTTCATAAAACTTTTGGAGAGAAGCAGTCAGTACTGCTGTTTACACATTGAACCGAGTACAAATGAAAAAGGTACCAACAACACACCTTATGAAATCTAGTATAAACACGAACCTAATGTGAGTTATTTCAAAGTTTTTGGAAGTAGATGTTATATCTTGAAAGATTCTAGAGAAGAAAAATTTGATTCTAAAGGGGATGAAGGAATATTTTTCAGATATTCTACAAGGAGTAAAGCCTATAAGCGTTTGAATAAAGTCACTAACAAAATGGTGGAAAGTGCAAGTGTGAGAATTGATGAGTTTGAAAAAAAGAATGATGAAGAAAGAAAAAAAGAACCTGAAGGCTATGATAAGTTTGTATATGTGTAACCTGATTCTCCTGACTCCTTACTGAGAGCACCTACCGAGGAGGAAGATGAACAGATTTCTCTACAACCAAATGATGATGATGAAGCACCAAGACCTACCGAGTCTACTTTAGAAAAATATGTGAGGAGGTACCACTCCCTGAGAAATATTATTGGAAGTAAAGATGATGGAGTGATGATAAGAAGCAAGGTAAGAGACAATACATATTTGATATTTTCATTTGAGCCAAAGAAAGTTAAAGATGCACTAGATAATGAAGATTGGATGAAAGCAATGAAAGAAGAGTTTGATTAGATAGAAAAGAATGGTACATGGACTTTAGTACCTAGGTCAAAGGATAAAAATGTTATTGGTACTATATGGATTTTCAGAAACAAGCTGAATGAGAATGGAGAAGTTATAAAAAATAAAGCTAGATTGGTTTGTAAAAGTTATGCACAAAAAGAAGACATAGATTATGGAGATACTTTTGCACCTGTTGCTAGATTAGAAGGAGTTAGAATACTTCTAGCTTATGTGACTTACAAAGGATTCAAATTTTATCAAATGGATGTCAAGTTTGCATTTCTGAATGAGATACTGGAAGAATAATTTTACATTGAGAAGCCAGAAGGATTCATTGAGAGCATACATAAGAACAAGGTATGTAAGTTACATAAAGCTCTTTATGGTTTGAAGCAAGCACCCCGAGCATGGTATGAGAGATTGCACTCTTATCTAATCAAAATAAGATTTCAAAGAACAAGTGATAACAGTAATGTTTACTTGAAGTGTGATAGTGACAACAAGGTTTTGATTTACCGAATATTTTGTTGATGATATTATTTTTGGAGGTAATAACACCTTATGTAAGGAATTTGCTGATGATAAAGAATTTGAAATGTCAATGATTGGAGAAATTAAGTTCTTTCTAGGGCTACAGATACAAAAGTTGTATAAGGGATATATATTACATAGTCTAAGTATATCAACGAGATCCTCAAAACTTTTGGTATGGAATATTCCAAGTCTGTTGGAACACCGATGGTCATAGGATGTAAATTATCTAAAGAAGATGAGACAAAAGAGGTGGATAATACTCTTTACCGATCCATGATTGGTAAATTGTATTATGTTGTTTACAAGAGACTTGATATAGCACACGTTGTTGGGATTGTTGCAAGATTTTCTTCTAATTCTAAAGAAACACATATGTCTACAGTCAAGAGAATTTTTAGATATCTTTAAGGAACTGAAGATTTTTGTTTATTTTACAAGAAAGGACATACTTTTGATATTCAAGTCTACACTGATGCAGATTAGGCTGGAAATGTTGATGACAAGAAAATTTATAGTGGAGGAGCATTCTTCTAGGCGAAAGATTGGTCACATGGTTGAGAAAGAAGTAGAGTTGCAAGAAAAAGTTCAATTTAGGAGGTCACATCTAGCAAATGTGTTTGTAATCTTTAACTTGATAAGTTCTTAATCGAGTGTACTTCAGAAAGGTACATTTTTATTATGGGTCACAATTCCCATAGAGGTTTTTCCCATATTTGGTTTCCTCATTAAATTTGTTGTTAACTAAGTTTGAATGATTGATTTGCATATTATGAGATGTATGGTTGTTTAAGTTATTAAGTTATTTGGTGAATCAGTTATTACTGTATTCAGTTCTACCAAGTGAATCAGTGAGTTAAGTTTTAAAGGTTTAAGGTTGATTTGGTCTGATTCACCCCCCCCCCTTAATGGGACCAATAATTAATGTATCCTAGGACCCATTAGGACCTCTTATGACCCCCATTACCCATTAATGTATTCTAGGACCGCGTAAGACACCTTTTGACCCCTTACGACCCTCATTAACCACTATTGTATCCTAGGAGTCCTAGGATACATTAATGTATGTTAAGGGGTAGTACAATACATTAATGTATCCTTAGGACCCCTTACAACCCCTTAGCATACATAATTTATTCTAGGACTTCTAGGATACATTAATGAGTAATGGGTGTTGTAAGGGGTCATAAGTGGCCCTTAAGGGTCCTAAGATACATTAATGTATCATAGGACCCCTTATCCCCTTAGGACACCTTAGGATGGATGGAGGGTAAGAAAGGAAAAGAGAGACGGGGGAGGTAGAAGGGAGAAATGGAAAGGGGGAGGAGAGATGAAGATATTGAAGAGAGGTAGAGGATTGATGGAGAGAAAGGTGGGGAAGATGGAGACAAGAGAAATAGGGAGAGGGCGAGAGAGGAGAAAAGATATAAGTGGAAAGGAAAAAAGGATTAAAGGTTTAGGGTTTAGGGTTTAGACAAAGAATGATAGGTAGAGAGAGAAAGGAAGATTGGAGAGAGAGGGAGACATGGAGAGAGGGGGAGAGAGGATGGGAAGAGGGGAGAGCGGATAAAACCTACAAACATAATCCATGAACCCTAAATCCTCTCTCTCTCTCTCTCTCTCTCCATTTTCCCTACTACTCCCCATCTCCCCCTCTTTCCCCTAAACCCTATAACCATAAGCTCTCTCTCTCTCTCTCCAAAAACCTATAACCTATAACCATAATCCATCAACCTTAAATCCTTTCCCCCTTCCCCCTCTCTCTTTCCACCCTCTCTTTCCCTCTCTCTCCCTCTTTTCCTTCTCTCCATCTTCACCACCTCCCCCCTCTTTCCCCTAAACCCTAATGTTTTTATATGGATCCTAATTAGATTTTAAGTTTTTTTATTTGCACCTTTATCGGCATAATTTCCCTCCAAGATATTCAATGGGGGTTTGGGGGCACCACCCCCAAGATAGGATCAGGGGGTAGTGACCCTTGTAGGGGTTTGGGGGAAATACCCCTTGCGAGGGCGAGGGTCAACGCCCCCACTACCAAGAACAAATTAGCACCTTGAGAACCGCACAAAACTCCATGACGCGCAACATTTTCTTGATTTTTAAAGATGCTCTAGATCCTTGCAAATCACCTTTCTTTTCCTTGAAACCCTTTTTTACAAGTTATATTTCATGTATAATGAAAATTTACATATTTTATATTTGTCATAAGCCAAATATAGATCATTTTCTACATATGGCATGCACCATATATGACACATGCCAGATTTGGCGCACACCATATATGGCATGTGCATTTTGAATTTCTTTGGGAAACACCAAGCCCTAGGCTTCAATTTGCCTTGGGAATCCAACCCTAAGGCTTGGACAATTCAAACATGCCTGAGATGTGTTTTCTAGAAAACATACAAAAAAATTACATTTTTTCATCTATGCTCATCATTAGGCTTATACGTGGTTCTGTTATGCCCTACATCCCCATCCCTACATTTTGTGTGCAAAATATTGGGTCCCCCCCCCTTTTTTTTTCTTTTGTTTGTTTTGTTTTGCTTGCGGTTCTTGCCTTTTGTTTTCTTTCTCTAGGGTTTTCTTCCCCGCTGTCGTGTTTTGTTTAGTTGGTTTCTCGTCTCTCAAACTCCAGTCCCGGAGGTTGTTCTTTGTCGGGAACCGAACTCCAGACTCTGGGATTCTTCGCCATGATGTTCTTAAGGTGATCGTCACGAGGAATCCTGGGCCCGCAGTCCAGAGGTTTGCTTGTCCGGAGATTTCCGGAAGGAGGTGGATCATCTTTTTGCCACGGGTATAAATAGAAGTTATCTGTCACTTTCACATTTACCGCGATTAAAATACTCAAGCACTCAGAGAAATTTCAGAGTGATTTGCAGAGAATTAACGATAATCAGTGCTAAACACTTCCATCCTTTTCAGGTGATTATGAGTGCTTCGTGGTGGTGGGTTGTGATCGTTTCGCAGCTGTAGCTGTTGCAGAGCCGCCATGGTGACTTCTTTCCCTCTCCTTTCAGCATTCTCAAGTTGGTGTCCCTTTTCCTGCCATTTTTTTTTTCTTTTCGTTTGTCTGGTGTTCCTTCTCTATCTTGTTTTTGTTTGTTGTCTTTCGGTTTTGTTGTTTCCTTTTTTCTGGTTTTGCCACCCGTTGGTGGGTTGGCTCTGCCAGAGGGTTGTCCGCCCTCTGCGCAGGTGTGGTTGGCCTGTAGATAATGTAGAAAGTTGTGTATACCTTGTGCCTTGCCTGGTTTCCCACGGATGTCGTTCTGCGGTGTATATATGTAAGTTTATGTATATTTGTTGTATATCCTTCTATTCCCTATGTATATATCCCTCAACTCTTTGTGTATATCTTATGTATATCCTTCTGGGCAGCTTGGCAAGGTGGTTGAGTTGCCTGTATCACTGGTTTTCCGCCCATAAGTTTGTTTCAAGGCAGAAAACCACCTGTTTGAAACTCGGCTCTTGGCCAGTTTCAAACAGGTAGTTTTCTCTCTCCTCCATAAAGCTAGCCAGGCCCTCATTTATGTCCCATGCACGCATTTAAATCCATCCAAGTGGCCTTCACTTTTCACGCGTTTGGACAATTGGCTCCGTCGTCATCGCCATAACTCCTATTTAATACCTATGCACATGGCGCCCACGTGGGCTTGATGGTTTTCCTTTTTGCACATTCCTCGCCAACGGTCACTTCTTTGGGCTCTGGGTCCCCTACCATCATCTATCCCGTGTCTTTACCAAGTGCGATAAAAATTCCTGGACCCGGATGTTCAGTCAAATATTAAGTTCATGTAATGCGTGTGCTTTTCGAGTTTTCTCTGAATGAAACTAACTTTTCAGGAAAAGCAGGCATCACGGTGGTAAGATATCTGGACCCTGGAGTATTTATTTGTTCATACATTCTGACGATCACTTTGCCTTGTAGGTTTCTAGAGTACGCTTCCCAAACATGTCTGAAGCATCTGCATCCTCTCCACCCGAAAGTCCAGAGCTACCTTCCATGATGGCTACCAGGACGGCGGTTAAATCCAAAATGAAAAGAGCCCTGGAGAAATTTCCCCTAACCATGAAGTTTGTGCAAAACAGTGTTATTATGGGCTTAAAGATCGAGTCCAAAGTTAAATTCATTACCGACACCAGCATCGGGACATGGCCAGAAATGCAGGCCTTATTAAAAATGATGTACATCTAGCGACAGGCTGGAGATCAGCTGGCCATCAATATCGGGACTCTGAGATCCTTAAGGAAGCTTGTTTCCTGTGCTCTGTACAATCTCCAGAGCTTATCCTAATGTTGGCCACCAATTACAACTCTTCTGTTTAGGCTGTTATGCTCGCAGCCGCAGAACCAACCGGGTACTGTACTCCTCTGGTATCCCTCGACCCTGACACATTCCAGGCGGGTCTAGGGATCCCTCAATTCACCAAGGCTTCTATGGTTACAAGGTTAGATGCCTTGGCCCAATTCACATAGTTGGAGGATGTCGCCCATATATACATCAACGCTCATTGGCTCAAGGTTCCAAAGAGGGTTCCTAAGAGGATGAAGATAGAAATTCCTAGGTCCAAGTTCAAAGAGAGAATTTAGATGGGAATGATAGCGTTGGCCTGGGTCTTTGGGCAACCCTCTGCCCAAGAATTTTCTAAATGGATGTATTACTTCCTCCTCGACATCTCCACCAAGGGAGGATACTTCGACTGGGCAGCTATAATTTCAAACCACATCGACTCCCAGTTCCTTCAACTGGCTAGCAAGAAGAAATTTTACATGACTTCCTATGTTTTCTGGGCCTTGGATAAGCAGAGGCCCCACGCCCATGGCCTACTTACAGACGGTGTGCTCAGGATTGGCCTAGGACAAAAGGCACTGTGGGACCATTTCCTGCAGGTCCAATGGGAGGTCAGCTTCCCAAGCTTTTGCCAAGTAAATGACGCGTTCATTTACTATCACCTGCTCACACCCACCCGAGACGCAGGATACCACCTATCCATAGAGGTGATGAATTTGGTCTAAAGTTATGGACATTACTACATCCAATTCCAAAAACACACTTATATTAGGGTCACCGGCTTCTCCGGGAAACCCTACTTGTTGCCCAAACACTGTGGGGACAAGATCATGCTCTTGGAATACTGCAGGCAGATGATGGAGTTGCATGCACTCTTTGCCTTGAAGAAGATACCCAATATTCTATTCTCAATCATGTGTGGGAACTATTCATGCAGCTTGGCCACCGCAAAAGAGGCGGATAACAAGCTAAAAAGCTACAACTTGAAAGAATTCTACTTAGCGCAGAAAAATTTTGATCCGCACGGCAAGATTGCAACGGCACTTCCCCGGGCTTCAGAGCTTCATCGCTACCACATGGAGGATTTCTGGGAAGATTGCCAGGATGACGTGGAATTGCGGAGTCAGCACTACATCAGGATGACTGCAGGCATGATGGAAAGGTTGAAGCTCTGGAGGTTTCCAGAGGACTTCTCAGACGCAGGCCCCACTATCGATCCCCAGTACAAGGCAAAGGGGATCGATACAATGACCCTCCCATCGGTAGATTGGGATGCCTAGGAAGGGCCTACAATTGAGGACTTCACCTAAGAGGTGGTCGAGTGAAGTCATACCTACTTCAAGAATGTGTGCCCCGGAAGTACCTGCCAGGCAGTCCAGCCACCACCAAAATTAACTCTGGGGGCCGGGACTTCTTCACAAATAGTGGATAAAGGAAAAGGGATAGATACGACCCCTCGTGCGTAAGAAGTCCCCATAAAAGAATAGATAAAGCAGTCAGTGGCAGCCTCCCAATAGATGAGGGAGAAATTAATCACACGGCTAGCCACTCCAGTACTCATGGCCAGGCCAATTCATCCCCCTTCCTCTCCGTCGCTGGCAGCCTTAATGGTGAAGGCAACGGGGGTGGATCCAGCAGAAGCAGTAGCAATAAGGGATGCGGGGCCACCCTTGGTTACCCGAAGAAAGAAGAGGCTTAACCAAAAGCCTAAGGCAGAGCTGGGGTTGGGTATGTCCTAGACCCCACAAGTAGAAATCCTCTCTTCCAGTTCCCCAGAGATGAAAAAGGAAATAGAGCCTGCCAAAGTCCCGACTAGTCCCCCCTCGCAGGAGGAATTTGATGATGTCTTTGCAACCGACAAGTTTAGAAGCCTGCAAGGGGACACCAAACAAACGGTGGTAGAAGTCCTAGGTACAGAACAAGAAGCTGTAGAACAAGATCCTGCACAAGAGCAGGAAAAAAAGATAGAGGAAAGGGAGCCAGAGCCAGAGATTGCCTCTGAGGCTCCAGAAATGTAGAGTCTGGGTGGTGCAGAGCACCCAAGGGTTTCTCGCTCCAAGCCCTAGTAATGGTCAGAGTGATCATGGAGCAGATCACGGTTAGCAGGCAACTATCTTCCTAAACATTAACAACTCTTAACTCCTAGCACGAGGGCGATTAAACAATAAAAACTGGTCACATTATACTTATCGCACAGTCGCATGGTGATCGACAGTTAAGTTAATAAGTGTGCGAGTGAGCGAAAACCAATGCTTATCGCTCAGTCGCAAGTGATCAACAGTTAAGTGGAAACAGAGCGCGACAACGCGAAGACAATGTATCGCAAGCTCGCGAGTTGATGGACGGTTAGTTTGAAACTGGTGCGACAACGCGACAAGAGCTCATCGCATAGTCGGAAGGTAATCGGTGGCTAAGGGAAAATAGTTGTGAGGATGCGACAAGAGCTAATCGCACAGTTGCAAGGTGAACCGGTAGCTAGGCTATAAGGGTCGCGACAACGCGATGATAGTCTATCACACAGTTGCAGATGAATCGGCAGGTATGGAGAGTAGAGCTTGCGACACTGCGACAAACAGTTTCATCAGTCCATCGTGAGGTCGCAGAACAACCAGCAATTAGGTTATATGCGGTGCGACAATGCGATAACCCATGCATCGCGTGATCGCAGGGAAAACATCAGCTTGGTTCAAAGCATTGCGAGAGCGCGACTACAATGCATCGCAGGGTCGCAGGCTAATCGACAGCTCATTTCAAAGTGGTGCGAGAGCGCGACGATAATGTATCGCAAGGTCACAGATTAAGGCATACATAGTTTTTAAGGCTCGCGACTATGCGATTAACATTTTGAAGCAGTGCAAGTGTCTGACTGAGCTGAGAAAGAGTTGCGACACCGTGACTATAAGGAAGATTGACTTGTCAACATGGAAGATGGAAGTTGATAATTCATATACGACAAAAATAAAAGAGAATTCCACAGAGGAAAATATTGTCCACGTTGACAACCATGCAGAGGATGATATCGATGACAGTTACAGGAGGAAGATGAAGAGCCGAGGCAGTTAGAATCCTCAGGCGGACAGGTAACCTAGAAATGCTTACAAATCAAGAACAGGCCGAGTTATAAGATGGAGGAAAGAACCATTTTAAGGAGGTTGGAGAAGTTAGAGATGGAAGAGACTAGCATAGAATATTTGAGTTTACATTGTAATTTTCTAGTTTTTCAATAAAGAATAGTTTTCTGTGCTTTCTGTGTGTGCTTCTATTGTGTACAGACTTCTGTAGAGTAGGATTTTGAATTCAGTTAAGTACCATGGATGCTTTTTGACTCTTATAATCCATCATATGGAGTGTGACCGTCGAGAAGCATCCCTTATGTATTTTTATTCTGTTTCTATGTTTGGAATTGAGAAGAGGTTAGCCAGAATTGTAAACATGTCCTATGCGAGCTAAATGGTCCGGCTAGAGAACTTGTAGGAGAGAGAGATAGAAGGAGAAAGGGGCATGACTGAATTTATTCAGTCATGGAGAGAAAGATGAGGTAGAGAGTGAAACTTTTCGGTGGGTAGGAAACCTAGGAGAGAGGGAGTATATAAATCCTTCTAGTTAGGGTCTGAGAGTAACCCTAAGAGACTCAAGGGTGAGTCTAGAGGATCCTGAAGTGAATAGGGTCCGAAGTGAGATTCCTAAGAGAGAGTAGGAATCTAGAAGAGAAAGGTGACCTCCCCATCAGATTGGTATCAAAGCCAAGTTAAAGATTTGGGTTTGAAATTATAGATGTTTCAAAGTACTGAGGAATCAGTAGGAGAATCAGCCATGGTGAAAAATGTAGAGTTGGCTAAAGAGGTGAATGAGCAGAAGGAGAAAAATAGACTCCTTGAGGAAACTCTAGAGTTAATGAGAAAACAACTAGAGGATATTGCGAATAAAGTGACTGGAGAAGCAGAGAGTTCCAATAAAGGAAAATTTGTTGCAGTGGAGGATGTTATACCAGAACCAGACCCTCCTATGCAAGAAGAACCATTCTTGAAGGCTATCAAGGCACTAAGTGGAAAGTCATTGGAAGGAGTACCAGTACTTGCTAGAAAAATGGATTCTGAATTGGTAATGGAATGGATTGAAGGAATGGAGAATCATTTTGATTGTGAAGGAGTGACTGAAGCACAGAAAGTGAAAGTTGCTAAGTCTA